>CABHPP010143337.1:42356-61595 GCA_902168425.1 Peromyscus attwateri
ATCACTGCTGGATTATAGTATGCCTTCAAATAGCAGTGATCCAACTAGCAATCACAAATATTGTGTACTATGCTCACCCACATAACCTAGGAATTACTTCTGGATTATAGTATGCCTTCAAATAGCAGTGATCCAACTGTCACACATAACCTAGAAATCACTTCTGGGTTATATTATACCTTCAAAAATATGCACTTCTAAGACTAAAAAAAAAAAATGACTATGCAGTGGCCATCTTCACCCAGGATCTTCCAAGACTTGAAGGCAATGATCCAGGGACATCAATGACTCCGACTCTTCACTGAAACTTATTTTTGTGAATTTGGAGCTGAGTCGGAGCAGATGAAAACAACGGACTGCACATAAGCCGCAGGAAGAAGTGATGGAGGCCCTCTTTTAGGAGACACACTCCCCAGCCCTGCATGTTAGGCAGAACAGCATCCAAATGTCAGACCTGACCCATGCTTAGGAAAGGATAGAGACAAACTGGTTGTATCAGGCGAATTCAGGATCAGGATTTAGAGACGTGCAAAGTCAGAAGCATTCTGCTTGCTTTTCGCAATAGGCTTTTCAGAATCAAGGGGGGAGCCCCTGAGATGGCTCCGTGGATAAAGGGGTTTACCATGCAAGTGTGGAAACCTGAATTAGATGCCTAGAGTCCATGTGAAATGGAAACGAAGAACCAACTGCACAAAATTGTCCTTAGACCAACACACACATGCACTCCATGGCCAGTGTGTTTGCACACACACTCATCATGAACACATCATCATCATCATCATCTAATGGCTTTTATAGTTCAACCTCATCTTCACCTTCATAGAGAGTTTGAGGTCATCCTGAGATACACAAGACCCTGTCTCAATAAAAGGGGGAGTGCTGTGGATAACTCAGAGGGGAAACATACTACATACTTACTACCAAAGGTAATGGCCTGAGTTTGATGCCACATGGTAGAACCGGCCCTCACAAGTGTCCCTCTGCCCTCCACACATGCACTGTGGCACAAATGCCCCAAAGATAAATAATTTTTATATGAAGGGGTTTCATGTAAGGGAAATGAGGAGGCAGCAGCCTGGTTATTGAAGTCAGGGCAGAGTCCAGGAGAGTGCCTCCCTGGAGGTTGTTTGTGGTACAATCCAGATGGAGGAAAGGACTGAGGGGTGTGTGTGTGTGTGTGTGTGTGTGTGTGTGTGTGTATATTTATATTGATAAATCCCTTGATGTGATAAAAGAGAAGGGATCTCCGTACAGTACTCAAAGCACTTTACTTTTGAACATAGAAGCCAGCTTGTATAATGCCTATGGCCATAGGAACCAGGAAAAATCCTGTATTGGGCAGCTGGTTCACATGCGTCCCTCCAGTAGGACGAGTGAGCAAGGACAGCAAGCATCCCTTGGCCCATAACTGATGAAGAGGGCTAGCTGTAGAGTCACCGTCCTGCCCCTTGGGTAGACTGGCACTTGGCATCTGAACCTCTTACACATCAGTAAGACAGGAAAGCGTGGGCTGCGGGTCCTCGGGTCCTCGAGCAGATGTCAGGTGAACTGATTTCAACCACATTGTCTTCAGCTGTGTCTTCACGGTTCTGCTTCGTCTTTGTATACGAGGCTTCCAGAAGCTGCTTTTAAGTGGAGACCTTGGCTATCATGTCATATAACAAATGACCTGGAAAAGCTGGTTCGGAAGGAAGACAGTGTTAGAATCCATTCTGTTGAGTGGAGAGGCCCTTTGTGACACAAGTATTATTATGGTTTGTCCATTTTATAAAAGCAATTGTTATATGTGGATAAAATTTTTAAATGTATACAATAAACATTAGAAATCCACCTGCTCTTCCGTTTTCATAGAAAAGCCTAAGAATCCCTCAAATTAATTTAAAAGCTCAGATACTAGCAGTGGTAGAATTAAAGTCTAGTCCAATTTACTTTCTCAATTCTCAACAAAAGCTGTTCAAGGAAAAGGAGAAACTTTCTCAGTGCTGTTTGCTAAAGAGAACACTGGATTAAATTTCCTCCACAGCTGTCATCTGCTGCAGAGCAGGTGACATTTAGTATTTCACTTTGACCTTGACCCCTCAGTCTTGCTCTTGTGTTGTTTGATGGGTGTGACCCACTCATCTGCAGTAGATATAGATGTTGCAAGTCCTTCAGTGGCCTCCTGAAACTGTGACTAGTGCTAGACCCTGAATGGATTATGTTTTTCCCTGTATACACAGTTATGATAAAATTTCATTTAACAACTCGACTAGTAAGAAAATAGAACAATGATAGCACTGTATTATAAATAAATATATATATGTTAATATGCTTGCTCTATATCCATCTTTCCTGTACTGACTGATTTTGTGTGTGGCGTTGACACAAGCTAGAGTCATCAGAGGAAGGAACCTCAGCTGAGGAAATGCCTCCATGAGATCCAGCTGTAAGACATTTTCTCATTTACTGATCAATGGGGGAGGGCCCAGCCCACAGTGGGTGGGGCCATCCCTGGGCTGCTGGTCCTAGGTTTTATAAGAAAGCAGGCTGAGCAAGCCATGGGAAGCAAGCCAGTAAGCAGCACCCCTCCATGGCCTCTGCATCAGCTCCTGCCTCTGGGATCCTGCCCTGTTTGAGTTCCTGTCCTGACTTCCTTCAGTGATGAACAGCAATGTTGAAGTGTAAGCCAGATAAAACCTTTCCTCCCCAGGTTGCTTTTTGGTCATGGTGTTTTATCGCAGCAGTAGACACCCTAAGACATCTCTCTCTTTTGAGAATCAAGACAAATAATGGGTGGGGATTACAGCTGGGGGAAGGAAGCTAAGCCACCGTAAGCAGACTTTAGCTAACAGATCTGCCTACTCCATTTGATATGAATCAGACCACTGAAAGATTTAGAAGCTGTAAACAATTGTTTTGTGCTGCACTGTTAGATCTGCACAGAGTGGGCTGAGATGCTCCTTCTCGGAGTCTACCAGAACCCCCACACTTCTGAAGGCACAGCCATGTGGCTTTTTGAGGTGTCTCACACAGTGTGCCCCATGACATGGCCTGTTGCCTGGAACACCTCTGTGTGTCCTGTCAGCACCAGATTCAAGTTCCTTGACCCTATTACCTGGTAGCGGGCTTCCCAGAAAACAGGCGGTGGGTGTACATACTGTATTCCTTCCACAGTCTCTTGGCTCCATGGGTCATTAGCAGGGCAACCCTCTCAACCAAAGAAGTGTCAGTATGTCGACATTCACATTTGTAAATCTGTGTGCACAAATGTTTATAGGTGTAAGAAGTCAGGAAAAAGAGAGAAATGCAGGTTGGCCATCTAGCTTTCCACTCTGTGTCCTGGCTTTAGCACGAGGCTTGAGAACTACTTCCTTTAATATTGCCTCTATCATTCAGGCAATCTACGAGATTTGGTAATGCCTTGTACCTAACAAGACCCAGAAGTCTTTTATGTGAGGAAGAGTTGACTCCTTCCCTTTCTCTTTTTTATCTGGTTTACGTCACTGGTAAGAATCTACGCCATCATCACACTGTACCGCTGGGACCACCAGTAGCCACAGCATCACGCCGATGCTCTAAAATAATTGATTTTTAGTTAGACAGAATTGCAGGCTGATGGCAGCATGCGTTTTATGACTGTAATAGAATGTGTTAAGTGGTTGTGTTCCCAGAGGTACACAGATTGGCTGGCTGCCGACTCAGAGGCCACCAGATGAGACCAGCAGAGGCTGCCCCCAGGAAAGTGGGATGGCAAGCATTCTCCGGATGCTTCCCTCAGCATTCATGATCATGTTGTTCTGAGCACCTCATGGGTTATCTTGTTACTCTAAGGAATCACCATACCTTTCTAATACCACAAGAAAAAGGTGTGTCTCTTTGCCTGGAAGGTTTTTTTTTTTTTCCATCTAATCTTGATTTGATTTGTGAAACCTGTTTTCTCTCTCTCTCTCTCTCTCTCTCTCTCTCTCTCTCTCTCTCTCTCTCTCTCTCTCATTTTTTCTCAAGAGGAAATACTTTTCCCTTGATAAAACTGCTTCATATGTTCATTGTTCTAGAGACTACAAATACCTTAATTTTTCAAAAATGCATCATTTCAAAATCCTCCATTCTCCTAAAGTTACTTCAATATTTGGGGGCTCTTCAAGGGGTGCCCTGGTACAAGGGGTCTCTCATTCACATCATATGGTCTTTAAGTGTAACTCAGATGGAATTGTTCATGATTTCTCTTAGAGATCACTTCAATAGCGCAGCCTCAGCTTAGGAAATTCTGACCCCTTGTCGTTGTCTTCTGTAGACTTCTCTTTCCACTAATGGCCAAGGGCACAGGATGTGAGAACAGATGGGAAGGAAGATCTTCATCAGTATTGATCACTTTGCCTTATGTTTTGTGAAATGTAAAAACTTCACCTGCATTTTATACAGCTATAATTCAGGGGAATAATGTGTTACTTTTTTCTTTACAAACCTACAGTTAATGTCATTTCATTTATCTGAATTAATTCTGTGCAAACTGATCTTCAGTTACACATGAGACAATGACAATGGAAATTGTCCAGTGAATTTTTAAAGTTTTCAGTTTTGTTACTTGTGGCTTGAGTTTTCCTGCCTGGCCCACAGTCAGGATAAATCTCTTTCACCTGCCAGTCCCACAGCCACTCAGACCCAACCAAGTAAACACAGAGACTTATATTGCTTACAAACTGTATGGCCGTGGCAGGCTTCTTGCTAACTGTTCTTATATCTTAAATTAATCCATTTCTATAAATCTATACCTTGCCACATGGCTCGTGGCTTACCGGCATCTTCACATGCTGCTTGTCCTGGCGGTTGCTGGCTGGCAGGCAGTGACTCCTTCTGCCTTCCTGCTCTTTTAATTCTCTCTGTTAGTCCCGCCTATACTTCCTGCCTAGCCACTGGCCAATCAGTGCTTTATTAGCAACATATTTGCCATACAGAACATCCCACAGCAGTTACTCTCAATAAGTGTGTGTGGGGGGGGGGGGGGGGGGAGTCTGTAAAGTCCTTGCCGCATGTGCACCAAGATCTGAGTCCAGTCCTGAGACACCTTATGAAACGCTCAGAGAGGCGACTCACACTTGTAATAGCAGTGCTGGGGAGACTGGAACAACCATCCAGCCCCAGGTCCCAGGGAGACGCGCTGTCTCAAAAAATTAGGTGGAAAACTCACGAGGAATGGCAACCAGGGTTGATGCCTGGCCCCCAGAAGTGTACACACACGTGTGCACAGGTGCCTGCACGTGCACACATACCCCCACACATTAGTTCATTCACTGTGTTATTTGGCATGAGGAACGGCTAAGGAAGAGCACTGAGCAAGGGTCGCTGTGTTCTTTGTCCCAGATGTGCCTGAATTCCTGGCGATCGAAGACAGAGTGGATCGGCTTGGCGACCGTGAAATATCACGGGTGCTTCTCTTTGCTTTTTTCTAGTGTCTATCAAATAGTGGTTGAGGAAGAGCGCCCTCGGCGGACCAAGAAGACAACAGAGATCTTGAAGTGTTACCCAGTGCCGATTCACTTCCAGAACGCTTCCGTGCTGAACTCGCAATACTACTTCGCGGCGGAGTTTCCCGCAGACAGCCTCCAAGCAGCACAGCCCTTTACCATTGGTGACAATAAGACATACAATGGCTACTGGAACACCCCCCTACTCCCCCATAAAAGCTACAGAATTTATTACCAAGCCGCTAGTAGAGCCAATGGGGTAAGTGTGGAAGATGGCCGTGTGCTAGGCTCTTGGCGTTATTCATGTAAACACGGGTTAAACAAAACAGCGGTGAAAACAAAATCCAGCCACATTTTTGTATGCTTCAGTTAGAAACTTTTTTTTATATTTTTAAAAATCACTTTATCAAGAGAAACTTATGGAAAGAAATGAGTATGTATGGTTTTTATTTGTGGTTTAGGAAAGCATATTGTCAACATGATAGTTATTATTTTCCAATTTCCTTATTACCGAAAGTTGGCTAGTCATTCTGCTTAGCCGACTATTTTGCACGAAAATGGTGTAGCTACAACACATACATTCAGCTCATTTAAAATGTTGTGAGATCCGCAACATCTGTCTCTGAAGCATATTCTGTCCCGTTGCCTCAGCTCTGAGACTTCATGCATCCTGTAGCTGACTAAATTAGGCATCTTGTTTTTCTCCAAAAGAAAAGAGCTTTAGAAAGATGAGATGGGAGCAAAGAAAAAACAAAAAAACTATTATTGAGTCAATCCTGAAATTGCCTGTTTTTCCTGTTTAGACCAACCTAGGGCGCAGAGAAGATTGCAAGCCTGAGCTGGAAGGCAATGCTTCTAGCTTCCTCCCCACACTCGCTGCTTCACGGCTTAGGTCAGGTGTCCTGGCCACCTTTGTCAGTGTGAGGCAGGGAAGTCTGGGATGTGTAGGGAGCAGGAACAGGGCTGGAGGAGTCAAGGGCTACCAGGTAGATTGAAAGCATCACTTCTCCCTTTATGGCCCAGAATGTCTACTATCTCAATCCTCATAGCAGAAAGCGTACCTGGTCATGCCTCACTGAGAAAAATCCACACTTGACATGGTGAGATCTTTTCTTAGTAGAGCTCACTGACTGAACTACATTTCCCTTGATTTAAATACAATCTGGATAGTAATTTCTCCTTCTTCATTTGATACAGGAAACCAAAATTGACTGTGTCCGAGTGGCCACAAAAGGTAGGTTGAAACTTTGAGATAGTCTACTTGTTTGTGTTCCTGAAGTTGATCTTATACTGTGTTTGAAAAACATCTGAAAATATATTGAGAACTTTCTGAAATAAGTTTATGCATGTGTATCAAGTATGCACATACATGCATGTATGTAAGCATTAGGATCCTATGGTAGTTAATACCGCTTCATATAGATACCTCTTAAAATAAGAAGATACAATGCTAGAGCCCAAGTAGTTTTCAATGGTTATCTTTATTAAAGTTATTTTAAGAATATTAATTTTCTGTGATGTCAATATACATGTTTTAAACTTAAGCATATAGTAACTGGTAGATATATACGCAGTGAATCTTCATATGTAAAGGAGTAAAATACCACACACACACCCTTTTTTAGATGGATCATCACCATGATGCCCAGGCTAGATCCAAACACCTGGATTCAAGTGGCCCTCCCTAGTAGCTGGGGCTATAGGTTCAGGCCGCTGCGCCTGCCCTGACACCCACTTTTTAGTGAGTAGTTGTAATGTCCTTGTAAGGCCTGGGCTGTGTTCACTGATGAACCCAGGAGCCAGGGGATGTCCCAGTGGGTCTTCTGTTTCTTGGTCCTGATCGTGGCTAGAGATCCTCCGCAGCACACATTCCTCACAGTGAGCCTCCTGAAGAAGGTACAGACATGTGTCCTGGCACTTGTGTAGCAGGGGCTCGTCAGCCTCGTGTTTCAGCCACCATATACAGGAGTGTCTGGGAACATACTCCGAGACATACAAACGCTATACTCAAATGAGGCCTTACACATTAACATTTGTCATCAAGCACACTCTTTCAGACCACCAGAGGAACCAGGAGGGCGATAAAGAGGTTTTGATGATCTCGTGAGACATGAAGAGAAGAAGGTGCCATTGGGCCTGTGGCTTCAGATTTAATCAGGTCACAGTGGATGAGTTCTTTGGATAAAAGTATCGTGATACTAACATTGTCCAACCTTAGAAGACAGTTCAAATATGCTGAGATGTTCCTGAATATTTTCCTACTCCTCATGCATTCTTATTTTGTGAACACCCATGGCCTTTCCAATCTAGAGTTAACCAATGCTTCCTGGTTGCATATGGTGTAACAAGCTTTAGGTAAAAGACTCAGCTCCTTGGTGGTTTTTTTTTTTTTTTTTTTTTGGTCCACAGGGGTTCAGTGGTTTCTATTCCCACCAATCTGTTTATAGAGATTTTTTTTAGGGACTTTATTTTTTTTATGGTGTCTTACCTGATTGACAATATAGTAGATTAATAGTAAATGAAATTATGGTTTTCAGTATATCCTGGCAACTGCCATATGCTTTCAGCAGATAATTTACCATAGTATTGCAAGGCCCTTGAATCAGGCAGCTACCATACTCTAAGCCCCTGCTCAGGAGGAGTCCTCTGGAGAACCACATTATTACATTCCACTTAGCGTTGTGGTCTGAAAAAGTAAATCCATTTCAGGTGGCAATCTATAATGCCTTGTGTTCACAGTCACGGTCACACCTGTCACAAGACCTTTTGAATATTCCCTCTCAGCCATTTCATTACCATTGTATCAAGTAGAAAACGGAGGCAATTGCTTCTCTAATAATGAAGGTGAAGAATGTGTGGGCTTGGATGGAGGTGAACTGACTAACGGGGACCACGCCTCTAACTGTGTGAAGGGTTGACCCACAGCTTCTAGACTCCTTCCCTAGAACCTCTTCCAATGCCCTGCCAGTTTTCCACCCAGCAGAGTTCTGATGGATGGTATTTGAGAAAAAAGTGTCATCGTCTGACCTTCTGTTTACCAGAATTGGGTCACTGCCCAATCTAATGTGTTCATTCACATCATTAAACAATTATATAAGCAACATCCTAGGAAATATGGAAACCTGACAAGTTTGCTGTCTTCACAATAGATTGAATTAGATGGTGATTTGGATCATTTTCTCCCATCAGCTAGATTTCATCAATATTGTAATTTGTTTTTCAGTTCACCAAAGGGTGATTAGGCAATCAGATGACCTGATTGGCTAAATATTCCCCACTCAAATTTTCTGAGTCATTTGCAAACATTTACACAGCAGCAAACTCTATCCAACTAGTGTCTTTAGAGGGGGAAAGGGGGAAACACAGTTTACTATTCACTGTCTGACATATCACTGCTGTCTCCTGAAAGCACAGTCCAGTCCACACCTCGGGAGACAGTCTCCCTCCAGGCGCATGGTTTTATGCTACTTCAAGACCTGCCAGCATGACTTCAGTAACTCCCTTCCAGGACCCATACTGATGAGTCAGCTCTTTCACAAGGAGACGCATTTCCCTTCTTTACACTAAAATATCCTTTTGTAGCCCAGGGTTCCATCTTAACTGTTAGGGTCAAAACAGAAAAGTCGGTGGATCTGATAACTTCAGTGTCATGGGATAAAGATGTTGGAAATTTAAGAGTTCTAACCCCACAAGTGTGCTTTCCCACACGTTGCTGATGGGATGGTTCATGCTGCTTTCCTCAGTGAGCTTGTGAGTGTACAGAGAACTTCAGGCTCCCAGGAAACCACTGCTGATGAGTGTCTTCATGGAGGAGGTCTGGAGGTGGATTTGTTTTCACAAAGAGCTAGTTTGCAATTTCGAGTAAGAGGGGGTGTCTCTTAAGACTAGATTTCATACTATTTATAAGTTTAATGTTGTGATTATTTTAATCATATTCCGAAGATGTATTTTGACATTCATCATCTCAGATATAAAGACTTATAAAAATGAGACACAGGGAAAACAAAAGCTAAGGTGTGTTGCCACAGACACCCCTGTTTAGACGGTTGCACATATTTTTATGCCTCTTCCTTTAATCTGTGGATCCAGGGAAGAGTTGTGTTGGTATGACCTTAGTTTGATTATTGATTATAGATAAATGCATTACAGACTCTCCTCTATTGAATTAGAAGAAGGTGCCAGGTAACAGGATCTGCACGACATTTGCCTATAACCCTGCCAATTCCAGTCTGTACCATGGGATGATAGGAGAGCTTCTAACTATCTTTACTTCTCCAAATGTTTATTATGTTTTTACAAATCATACGCAAATTTTTATTAGTTCAGTTCTTTTGAATCTCATTTGATTCACATCTGAATAACTATAGTGTATGTGCTTTCTTTAACTTTTCTATACTGTACGCTCCTTTATAAGAACAATAACTGTTAGAACGGAGACCTTCCCACATGACTTTAGAAGGCTTTGTAGATGAACAGCCCTGAACTGACAAAGCACACTTAAAAATCAAAGTCTGTCTTATAAATAAATTGTTCTTCTGGGTTAAATGAGGCATATTCAGTCTAATTGATGCAACGTCCAGCTTAAGCTGCACATATTAATCTTCCATAAGATAATATTTTCCATACTGGAATGCAATTATGTCTCTCCTCGATGATACGGTCATTGGAGCTTTGCTGTTTTCTACTTCTTTTAAGAATTATCTGATGCCTATTGTGTGTTGCCTATAGAGTAGTCTTAAGGTCTGAAGTCTAGACACACAGACATAGCCATTTGTGAGGATTTTGAGTTGAAAAGAGTTTAGGGATTTCTTAGGAACTGGGCTTTGATGCATGGGGAAGGTCATAAATGTTAACTTTTTCCTCTCCTTACAGTGCCTTTGCAATGCCCTTGCTAACAACAGGGCAGCTAGGAATCAAAGCCAAGTCTGCATATGCAAACACATGCTAAATTCTTTCCCAAGCAGCTAGAGAAGTCAGGCTGTCACCCTTAGACATGAGGAGAACAAATTATTATTCTGAGATTCAGTTTTTAAGGTGAATGTTCTATGGGGGAGTGCCTCGCTGTTTGTAAGTTTGGCGTTTTGTTTGACCTGAATTTGCACTGAATGTGAACATGCTTTGCTGGGAGACCTTGAGAAAACTGAAGGATTTCTATTGTTCTGATACACTTTCCAACTGTATTCAGAAATGTGAATGTTTTCTTTTTCTTTTTCTTTTTTTTTAAATCACTAGGCTGTTGGAGAAGTTTCTCCAACACTCTTTTTCTTTTCATTCTTTTGTTCAAAGAAATGCCATCCTTTCTAGGCCATCATGCTACAGAATGGAAGTGTGCTGATAAAAAGAACCCAGAAGAATGTCTGTTGAGATGTAAAGCTAATTAAGATTCTTTTTAATTACTCACATTCATTTCAGGAGCAAACAAAAGATAGAGTAGGGCACTTGCATGTGCTAATCCACCATTGTTTGGGCTCAGGCTATGGGTTTAGCACTTGCAACATTCAGCGTTTTGTGAAGAAATATTTTCATTTCTTGATCTAAAATTGTCTTCGTAATATAAATCAGGAGTGTCTTAACCCCTGAAAGGTTCTAAAAGATAAGAAGCTCAACAATCCCATGTGTCCCAAATTCCTCGGACCCCATACTCATTCTTCATAAGTCATACAAAATGAAGTATAGGAAGCAGCAGTTCAGCAAATTCCAGGTCACTTTGCATGCGACCTCAGTGGCTATTCAGAGACCTAAGCCTCTGTTGTTTCTATGTCCCTGTGCACAACTACACCTTCAGCAGAGCCCACAATAACCGTCTAGTGTTTCTCTTCAAAGGATTGGATTGCAATTTCTGGCTTAATTTTGCCAAATTTAGTAATTATCTCTTTTATAAATTAATCTTACTGGTATGTTAAGGTGGAGTCAGAAAGCTTTTAGGATCCAAGGCCAGATAATACAGATTTTAGGCTAGGACTATAACTCAAGAATAGACTACTTTCTTTGCACATGCTAGACTCTGAGTTAATCTCCAGCACTGAAGATAAATTAAAATATTAATTATTGAGTAGCTAACTAATCAAGAATAAATATTTTTTAGGCTTTGTAGAATGTGACTTTTCTGTCACAAGTAGTCTCAGCTATGTCTTGGTGGAGAGAGTGGCCGCAGGTGACGCCTGAATAATTGAATTTGGCTGTGTTCTGATAAAACTTGTCAAAGCAAGTGCTAATCCTACTGAGAGCAGTCAGATGCTTTTACTGAACTAAATCCAGCAATCACAAATATATTCTACAAATCAGCAAACAGACCAGAGAGAGATTCCCCAGGCTCATAATGTACATTTTACATAATGGGCTTTGTGTTGGATTATAGTTTTAATTCTTCTTGAATTACGAATATCTGCTGTTCACAGCTACTTGCAAGTATATTTGTTTCTTAGGAGTCACTTTTTTGATATTAGATAAGTGTTCTGTTAAATCATCTTTTCTTTGAACAAACATAGAGCAGGTCAGATGTTCCTATAAGTAATCCAAAATGTATGAGACGTGTACCAGTGGTCTATGCCCAAACAAAAACGCCAAGTGTCTAGCACCCAGAATTGACTACTAGAAGCCCCAGAAATAGCATTTTAGTGTGCAACTACCTACAGCTGTCTTCCAAGATGCAGCAGGGGTCAGGCCTGGAAAATGATCTTGGGAATGCTTTGAGAAACTGTGACCCAATAGTTTGCTCATCTCAGAGGGTGCAGCTAGAATGCAGTCACTGGTGGTGTGAGAACAGCTCTCCAGCCTTGTCCCAGCTCAGTCACTATAGTCGTCGTCTAGCTGTAAGGAGCAGCGCCATTTGAGTGGTACAGAGGGATAGCTGGAAATATTATGCAGCCGCAGTTTGGGGTTTAATTGTCTGCAGATGGTGGATGATCTATTTCCCTTATTCGCTGTCACATTTCTAATAGTACCCAAGCTGCTCCATGTAAATTAGTAATCTTTCATGCAAGCCTATTCTTAATTTTCCAATATTTTTTCCCTGCATCATTTTCCAGCTGTATCATGTTACAACTGATGTTTTAATTTTCTATTTTTTTTCAATATCTGTGTGTCATAAATGTTAACTGCTTAACCACAACTGCTAAGCTGTGTAGGCACACCAAGAGGCCAGCGTGGTCCACTTCAAAACTCTTAAATATTTCTTTGGGCACATATTAACTGTGACAATGACAGCAAAGGCAAGTGGGAACTTTATTGTGTCCTTGAGACAGGTGATTTTATTCTTTGGGGAGGGGGAATGTTAAAAAGGGTTCCTCATAGAAAGCTACATGAAACTTGGTTGTCAGAGAAATTACATAAAAACATGTTTAGTGAAAGAATGTGGTTTTCTATTCAAAGGTGGTTATGGGGCAAGGGGAAACCCTGTAGTTTTAAGTGACCTAATAAGATTTAAAGATCCAGAAGGGTTAGCAAGGAACTCTCTCACCACAGTCAATTTGGACTGGATTCAACTGTCAGCCTTCCATTCAGTGCAGAATGAACATTTCAGAGTGGACAGGGGGTGTGGCCTTACTTTTTTTCCTATTCAATTGATCTATCCAGGGTCTCAGGCAAAGCTTCCAACAGCATCACTTAAGCCGACCACACGGCTTAAGAGAAGAGAAATCAGAAGATGAAAACCTTGCTCTGTGTGTGTGTGGTTTTTTTATTTTCTTTCTTTCTCTCTTTTCTTTTTTGCTGTTTTCGGAACAAAGTTGAGATGGTTTGCTATACTGATGGGAATTCTTCTTGCTAGCCTAGCTTCAGTCTGGCTTTTTTTTCCCTCATGCATGCTGACCTGGGAATCCTCCTTTGCCTTAGCTGCGATAATCGTGACTCAGCTTACAACACCTTACATTCGCATCGCCCCTGCTGCAGGCGACGGCCAACTAACAGGTCAGATGTTCAAGTATAGATGAGTCATCTTGCCCATTTCCTGCTCATTTTTCTCAGCTTCCTTTCCCCTCTACATTTCCTCCTTTGCTTAAGGCCTGTTTAGAATGTTCTAGACCCTTGATGCAGACCTTTGCTCGCATTAACTTAAGTGACATGCTTGGCCTCTTCTGTGTGCACATTTATACCCATGCATTAAGTCCAACCCTACTGCATGCTTCCATTGTGTGTTTGGTCTGTTGGTATGTTCCTTTCTACCCTAATGTTAAATAGAAATGAAATTTGCTGGACTTGGAATACCAGTGATATTAGTTGGTAGGATTTCAAGGAAAATACTGGAAAAAAAAAGTATTCCCATTTTTCCAAATTAATCAAAAAGACACTGAGATATGAGAGCTAGAAAGGCTTATTTTTTCATCTTTCGGGATTGAGTTTGCACATACATTAACAATACGCAATCTCATCTGCCAGTATTATAAAGCAGAGCCACCCTGAAGCTGTTTAAGGATGCCATTCAAGCAGTCCTTTGTGGATGTGCCATTGTTGCTGAGCTGATTGCATTCTTTACATCCTTGTTGCAAAGCAAAGCACTTATATAGAACAGGGTCACATCTGCAAGTGAAGTGTGCTAAATAATTCAGCAAAGTTGAAGAAACCTTGAATGGCTTAGAGTCCTGGAGCCCAACCTGGTGCTTACCTCTAGCATAAGGAAGTAGCTTGTTCACACTCATTAGCTCCAAATTCAAGTGAGTATCCCTGTATGTTGATATAGAAAAGTCCGGGAAATTACTGCAGATGAAGGTGAGTGCTTAGTGAGCTCTAGAATGCTTCACCCTGCAACAATGCAAGTCATGGTCAAGATTGCTAATCAAGTCATGTGGTCAGGACTCCACAATCTGTTTTCAAAGGGCCCAGATACTGTAGGCTATTGTTTCTGTGTAGGCATTACTAAAGCTGACTAGGAAACTCACAGCGACTCCTCATCTAATTTCCACTTCAGCATTTGTTTCTATATATCCAGAAGAATCCGTATCATTTATTTAAGAAACATGCTGCACTTAACTCATGATGAGAAATCACAACTGCTTAGGTGGTTGTATTTTGAAAACATCAAACAGCTGATATTCAAGAAAAATATTGGTTGATAAGATAAAGACATGTAGACTAATTCTGGCTTCTTCTGCATTAGAAGTCTAAGTGTATTTCCAGCTTTCTGTTCTAGAGCCCAAGAGCTCCAGGCTTAATGGGCAGTTCTCTTTCTTTCAGGTTGCTTTTAAGAATATTTCTCTTACCGACTCAAGTTCTGCTTAGTAAAACTCTTCCTTCTCCAACTCTTCTAATGTGTCCCTCTCACCAATCAAGTAACTGAAGGACAGACAGCATCTTTCTTAGCATGGCTCCTCTCCTTTCCAACCCTTACATTTAGGGATTGACTAGTGTGGTTCCAGTTAGATGCCAAACAGAGGGCTATCTGGAATCCCCGAGGAAATCGAACCTCCTTTCCCTGCAACATATGACTAGGCACCAGCCTTGTAAGCAAGTCATTAAAAATGAGTTGACTCCAAACTAAAAGGGAAACCCAGCGATGTCACCCCTTTCTCTGTCTTTCCTGTACTCTTCCACCATCCAGTGAAACGTGGCATTTACTAACCATGAAGTCAGTGACATTCCACAGCAGAGCTCCCTCTATGAAATCTGCGATTAACAAGACACCCAACAAAGCCACTCTCAGAAGTAGTGCATGTTATCATGAATTGTTGTAGGAAGGACACACATCACTGCAGTGCCCGGCCACCATTCCTCTCGTGGCTGCAGGGGGACTGCCTACATCGTTTACCTCATGAAGATTTAAAGCAATAGTGGGTCCGAATAGCTCAAAAACCAGGAAGAAAATAAAAACTACTCTTCTTTCGTATTTGTTGCTGATTTAATGGCAATTTGGCTTATCCAGAAATACTCACATCTCACTAATGATTCATTTCCCATTTGTAACAGCTATCAGACGTCGCCAGTAGTCACACTGTGTTTTTCTGTAGATGTATTCCCAAGCCCAAGGCTTCGTTCAATCATTTTATGACAGGTATGGAGCCCCTTCAAGGTGCCAGCTGTAGTCAGACAGTTTCTCTGGTCCCACCTGGCCCCACAGTCCCACAGCCGCTTATAAAATAATCACTCAGAGGCTTAATATTATTTACAAACTGTGTGGCCTATGGCTTCTTGCTAGCTAGCTCTTATAACTTAATCCATTTCTATTTACCTATAAGTTGCAGGTACTTTCTTTTATTTATTTATTTATTTATTTATTTATTTATTTATTTTTTTAATTTTATGTGCGTTGGTCTCCTGGAACTGGAGTTACAGACAGTGGTGAGCTGCCATGTGGGTGCTGGGAATTGAACCCGGGTCCTTTGGAAGAGCAGTCAGTGCTCTTAACCGCCAGGCCATCTCTCCAGCCCCCATGTTGCCGGTACTTTCACATCTTGCTTCTCCTGGCATTGCTGGTGTGTCTCTAGACTCTGCCTTTCTCTTTCCTGTCTCTCTCCTTGGATTTCCTGCCTGACTCCAAGCTGCTTTGCCATAGGCCAAAGCAGATTATTTATTAACCAATGGGAACAACACATATTCACAGCTTACAGAAAGACATCCACCAACATTTCCCCTTTTCTATCTAATAATAGAAAAGGAAGGTTTTAGCTTTAATATAGTAAAATTATATATAATAGAACAGTTATCAAATAAGAATTACAGTTACAATATCTAGTCTATTTGTATTTGGCAAAATTAAAGGAAATATTTTATCTATCCTATATTTGTGAGTCTAAGGTTTCATATCTAATTTATCTTTTATCATGACTAAGGAAAACTATAATTATAACTATCTAGTCTTCAACTCCATCAAAGATCCCAGAAGGATATATTACCTAAGTAAGTAGGAAGTGCATTGTAAGCAGCTTCCAAAAATCTAGAGTAATAGAGACACCTGGCTGCCTGGACAGTCACCCGAAGTTCCTTTGCAACATTGGGGCATCCATCTTCAGCCTATAGGCCTAGAGTTTCTCAGTTGCTTCTCCCTGTGTCCTGCAGATTTTCTGGCAGTCTCCTCTGTGAAGCAGAAACCTGATCTCGCCTTGTTTTGGCTAAATTTAGTGGTCATTTTTCCATGGGTCCCAGTCGATATAACATTTTGTCAAGCAGTCCAGGCAAGAACAGTTTCTTGCCCAAATGGCTAACTTTTGCAATAAAGAAAGCAAACTGCATAAGGAGTTTTTCTGATGCCCATCTTCTTCTTTGAAGTAAATCGGTGCTGCCAGGAGCAGACATGTCTCATTGTCCAGAAAGTCTAAGTTTTTAAAACATTTTAAATGCCATATTCTGCAGGTCTTTGAAGTGTTTGAAGATTACCTACCTAATTGTAGTATATCTTTGTATATCCAAAAAATTTAACTATTATGACTATAAATTTGATTATCATAGATGACTAATTATTAATCTGTATTTCTTAATTATATATTACAATTTTAAATGAGCTATACAAACATAATACCTTAAACGAGAGTAGAAATATACATACAGTATAACAAAATTAACTTTAAATTTGTATCAATAAACTAAAATCCATAGCAACAAGTTGTTGTTCTTTAAAAGTAGATTCAATAATCTACCCTTTTATCCTATCATATCTATATGATCCCCTTTTCTTTTTTAGAAAGAGATTGTATTTATAATTAACCTCTTTTAAATAAAAATAAACATTTATAAACAATATTTTGGGAATTTGGGCACAGCCTTTCACACTACTGTTGGGGGTACTAGCAATCTTATGGGGATCCTGAGAAAATTAAGAATTATAGTTAAATCTTGGTTGTAGTCTGTGAGGATAGATGGTCTCAGCCAGTTGCTTTGAAGCTGATTCTGGATGTTGGGTCATCTGGGCCATGGTGTCATTGGACACCTTTCAGAGGTTCTTAGGTGATCAAACCATATTAGCCTGGATGCAATCCACAGGTTCTCATCTTCTGTGGAAACAAAAGCAGAACCTCTTTTCCAAAGCAATGTATCCTTAGACATACATTTTGAAGTCAAGATACCTTTAAAATATACATATTGGTTTAACTCAGCAGCCTTTACAATTAATTGTTTCTCTCCAGTTAAAAAAAATCTCAAAAACAATATAATAATATGTAGTATCCAAATTCTTTGTGTGATTTCCATCTTTATGTGGCTTATTTTTTACATTGCTTTTACTATCTCTTAAAAGACTTTATTTTTTAAAATTATCTATTTCTGTATATAACTGTCTATCCTCTTTTCCTCTCTCTTCCAAGCCTATGTACATTTTTACATATAATGTAAACCATTTAGAGGTTTATTCCATTTGAATCTGTCTTTTTGTGAATCTATTGCTTTAAAATGCAGCATGGCTAGGACTGAAAAGGCAGCCTTGGCTGCTGGCTCTGCCCACTTCAGGTTCCCAACATGGTGGAGGTAATTCACCACCAGCTCTGGGAGCCATGCTCTCCACTGACTCTGGGAGGCGGTAGGTCTATACCTCTATCAAGGAGCATGTAGCCCAGAAACCTTTTTTTTTTTTTGTCTGTACTAGCAAAGGCTGCATCCACCATGCAGTGTGCTGCATGGCTTGGAGACACCTCTGTGCATGGCAGTGGGAACCCACCATACTGTAGCTCACTGCTTGCCTGAGAGACACAACTAGGAAGCTGCTCTTGGCTCCATTTTAGAACCCTTTTTTCAATTCTCTCAGGTTTGGGATGCGAACTCCTTGCTCCACATTGGGCAGCCAAATGTGGCCAGAAGTTTCTCGGGGCCTGCCTGCCGCCCCCGCCCCCCCTCCCCACAGTCCAGACAAATCTCTCTCACCCATAGTCCTGCAGATGCTCAGACCCAAGTAAACATAGACTCCATCTTTCTCCTTCCTGTCTCTCTTCTTGGATTTCCTGCCTGCCTCTAAGCTGCCTTGCCATAGGCCAAAGCAGCTTATGTATTAACCAATGGGAACAACATATATTCACATTGTACGGAAAGACATCCCCCAGCAGCCCAGGATGATTCCACACACTTAGTCTTACTTTATGTGTTTGCCCGGGCATCTTGGCACCAGGGTTCGTTGTATTAGTAGCAACAAAATACATTCCTACGCACGTTTGTGAACGGAACATGAGCCTCCTACAGGTCAGGAAGCAAGAGCGAGACTGCAGTTAGATGGCAGGTCAGGGGGAGACATGTTTCTGCACCCTTCTGTGAGGTTAACGGCTTAGCGGTGAATGCTCAGGAAGCCGTCACTCTAATTTTCCTATGTGTGAACAATTGTTCTGTTCACTCTGTCAGTCCTGACTCTTCCTGAAGCCAACAAACCACAGAGGACAGTTGCCCTCTGAAGCGCCTTCTGGCTCCCTGTTGTCCATTTTGCTCTACCATGCTGACTTCGTACCCCTAGACATCCCAGTCAGTACTGAAAGCCTACTGGGAAGCTCTCACAAGGACGCAGCCTCTGACCCTTGGGTCCTCCTGTACCAGTGTGCATAGCAGGTCAGATATGCCTTGGTGTATTCAGGGCCATCTTGCTCACATAACACCAGAGGAAACAAACCTGTTAGTGTCCTGACCCCAGCACCGGGCACTGTGCTGGGGACATTAACCGTGCTCCTTTATTGAACATAATGAGTGAGTGACACAGAGACCAGGACCATCCAGAAAGGGGGCTGGGATTATAGACTTGGACGGTGTGCCATAAACAATTGTGGCATTGCACTAAGGAGGGTATCTTAAGCCTCTGTCCTCAGCCCTAAGAACATGTCATCAGCCAGTACACTTGTACATACACACATACACATACACACACTCACACACATACACACAGCCACACACATAC
>CABHPP010143338.1:1700-83901 GCA_902168425.1 Peromyscus attwateri
CTAAGAGCAAGGAGACCAGATGATCAGATCCGTTTCTTTGTTTGCTTGTTTGTTTTGATTTTTTTCCAGGCAGGGTTTCTCTGTATAGCCCTGGCTATCCTGGAACTCACTCTGTAGACCAGGCTGGCCTCAATCTCACAGAGATCAGCCTGCCTTTGCCTCCCGAGTGCTGGGATTAAAGACTTAAACCACCACCACTGGCTTCAGATGCATTCATTTTGCTTACTTTTGAACTTGAAGTGTTTTAACCTCTTCTGGTCTTACTCTCCTAACCAATAAAAGAACGTACATCTGCTGTGGAATATCATTCTGTATGCTGTGAATGTGTGTTCCTCTGATTGGTTGATAAATGAAATGCTGATTGGCCAATAGCCAGGCAGGAAGTATAGGTGGGATCAGCAGACAAGGAGAATTCTGGGAAAAGAAAGACAGAGTCAGGAGTCGCCAGCCAGACACAGAGGAAGCAAGATGACAAGGCAGAACTGAGAAAAGGTACCAAGCCACGTGTCTAAACATAGATAAGAATTATGGGTTAATTTAATTGTAAGAGCTAGTTAGTAATAAGCCTGAGCTAATGGCCGAGCAGTTATAATTAATATAAGCCTCTATGTGTTTACTTGGAGGACGCGAGTGGGAGAGATTTGTCCTGACCATGGGCCAGGTGGGACACAGGAAAACTTCCAGCTACATACATCAAATTACATGGCCTCTCAGAACCTTTTCAGTTCAAACCCCTAAACCTATTCTTAATTAGCAGAGCCTTTATAAGCAAAACCACCTTGTTGATTTTAGGATAAAGCATTCTCTAATCATTCTCTTGCCACACCAACCTCATTGTAAACTCCAAAGGGTGTAGCCATCTAGTACTTAGTAGGACTTCATGAATGAAATCCAGTGATTGGGAAGACTCAGGTTTTGTTTTTAAAGTTAAATAATATCACATCTCTTCTCCCTTGCTCAATCTCTCATCAGTATTGGTTCTCCTCATATTAGGAACATTTGGAGATAATTAAGATAACAACTACTCATTCCTGCCTAAGGAAATATCATGCCATAACCAAACACCATCCACTTTATTTGGTGTGTGGTGAATGCTGCAGTTTGGATCTGAGATGTCCATGTGTGTGCTCAAGGCTTGACCTCCCAGGACTGTGTTATCGGGAGATGATGAAACTTCAGGAGGTATAAACTTCTGAGAGGCATTTCAGTCCCAACGTATGTACCTGTGAAGGGGTTTGTGTACCTAAGTATCTCCATCTTTATTTTTGCTTCCTGGCCGTGAAGCAAGCAGCTTGGCTGTGTGCTGTGAGCGCTGGCCATCATGTGATGCTTTGCCACAGCCCAAGAGCACCATGCCCATGGATCGCAGACTGCAGCCTCTGTACCTGTGAACTAAAATAAGGCTTCCAGCCAAGAGTGGTTGCACGTGCCAGTAATCTCAGCTCTTGGCAGGAGAATCAGGAGTACAAAGTCATCTTTATCTCCATGATGAATTCATGATGAATTCAAGGCCAGACCGGGCTACATGAGACCTCATCTCAAATGCCCAAATTAATTAATGAAAGCTTATCTTTTTATAGTTTTGGTTATCTCTCGTATTTGGTTACAGTGGTGGGACGCTGACTCACAGTCAACATCTGACCCCCACCCTGTCTAGCAAAAAGCAGCCAGATTGAGAGAAATGTGGGGCTCTGGAGCCAGTCCAGAGAAGAAGGGGAAAACATAATAATAGAATCAGAAGGCTGGGAGGAAATCCACACACACACACACACACACACACAAGCTCAAATATTCATAGAAAAAAACGTTCTTTTCATGTTTCCCAGGATGAAGTCACTAGCGCAGGAAAACATTAATACAGTAACTTTAGATTGCAAAATTTAGCAAGACCGTGGTGGTGGTGGTCAAGCAGCTTCAAACACTAATTGGTTTGTGGGTTTTGGACTTACCAGAAAGCTGGCAGATGCCCTTCTAAAGGTAGGTCATTCTACTTTGTGTCTCAGCAAAGTTGCACACCCGCTCAGGAGATGAGGCTACAGGAAGCCCTTCGTCCGAGCCCTGCTTGCAGAAGGCAGCAGGCGAACTGAGCATCTGGGCCTTGGCACTACAGAGCTGAGAAGGCTTTAAGGCTCTCGTGACTAAGGAGTGCTGATCCTCAGCACTATCCTGTTAGTTTGATGGTAACAGTTGCTACAGATTTCCTTGGTACCCAATCTACTACGTACGATAAAATGCAAAATGTACCCAGTTGCACGTGCTAGTAGGAAGAAAAAAAATGAAAGTCTCACTAACCCTGTTTTTATATTGATTATGAATAGAAATGTTAGTATTTTCTGTCAACATTATTATACCTATTTCTTGATCTAAAAAAATGTGGTTACTAAAGCTGGGTATTTAGATAAAGTAGTAGACTGCTTGCTTTAGAGCAGGCACAATGTCCTGGGTTCAGTCTCTAGCACCACACACCGAAACGGATGGTTAATAGAAAAGTAAAAGGTTATTATTCAACTTACATTATATTTCTATTTGGTGACATTGCTTTAAGGGCTGAGGTTATGAGCAAACACACTTTAGCACTCACTACATGTCAAGCTTTTTTTCTAAATGATCAACTACAGCGACCATGTACTTAAGTGTCCAGTCTTCCTCACTTTTTAATGTTAAGGGGGAGCTGCAGATTCTGAGAGGGTCTGAAAAGAGGACAAAAGGCAAAAACTGGCAACTTCTTAAGCTTCTGTAAGTGTTAGGTCAATTCGTCTTTATGTCAGTTTGATGGATCAGAAAGACCTGGGGCACAGAAAGAGTAAGTAATTTGCCCAAGTCATCAGGTTATGATCAGGTAGTGGGGTTACGATTCAGCTTAGGACAGTCTGGCTCCAGAGCCTTCGTCCTTAACTGTTATGCAGTCATATCTGCATGAGACCTAACATGGATTTCCTAAGTACTGTTTCCCGTAATATCTAGACCAAATTAGGCATTAATAGATGCAGAAATTTCAAATACGTGCAGAAATTTCCAGAAATCACAGAACTAGAAAGAGTAGAGGTAAGAATCTAAGCATGGTTGTCCAAGTTTAGAATGGTCCTTTTAGCCATTATTCTATTGGCTATCAGGCCTCCTCTACTAACACATGACAATCAATCTCCTCACTTTTTTCAGCTCTACAGAGGACTGATTGTGGGAGGATAAGAGCCCCAGCTGGCATCATCTTGGGGCCAAGCAACCAAAGGCATGAAAAGTTTGACCTTGACAGCCTTTCCTTTCTCAGAACATTTTAAGCTAATCCCTATGGGTACCCCTTTGCCAAATTGGCTCTTTTACTGTGCTCAGCAGAAATGCCAGAAAATATTTCCCCATTCAGGCTATGGAAGATGTTCTGAAGGGTTCACAAACATCAAGCAGCAGCACTTACCAAACTCCATAGTCAGAAGGGGTACCTTGGCATATGAGTCCATATGCACACCAGGCACGGCTCTTCTTGCCTCCTCTGCTGAAGGTAACAATCTCAGGAGCCCTTTAAAGTCACCTTTGGGAGAAATGAAAAAGACAAAAATTAACCACTGAATGTCTAATGAGTTAAGTTTCCTGGGGAGAGGTGAAAAAAAAAAAAACACTTACCTGCCCCAGAGAAGACACCCAAAGTAACAGTACCATTCAAGTCCAGCTTGATGAACTAATGAGTTTGTTGGGCACAGGTGACCCCAAAGCACCTGCATCACCCCCAAAATCACATCTCAGTGTAAGTGGCAACCTCCTGGGAGTTTCGTAGATGGAATGCCCTTCAATTAACATTCTGTCTGTCCACTAGCACCTTCTGAGACGCATTTGCAGTTGGGGCATAACTACATGCCACTGGAGGTGGAGGGCACAAGAGGGAGGATGTATCCAGGCGGTGGTGGCGCACACCTTTAATCCCAGCACTGGGGAGGCAGAGGCAGGCGGATCTCTGTGAGTTCGAGGCCAGCCTGGTCTACAGATCAAGTTCCAGGACAGCCGGGGGCTACACAGAGAACCCTGTCTCAAAACACCAAAAAAGAGAGAGGAGGTGAGGGAGAGAAAGAGAGAGGGAGGGAGTAGCTGGGGTCCGAGGAAAGGGACTAGTGACTTCCCATCCCTCCTTCTGCACATCAATAGGTCTAATCTTGTAGAGGTTTTTTGTGTTGCTCTCATTAAGATGGTAGCAGGCGGTTGGAGAGATGACTCAGTGGATAAGAGCGCTTGCAATGCAAGCAGGAAGACCTAAGTGTGAGTGAATCCCCAGGACGGGCATAAAAACCTGGGCTTCCAGTGCAGTGAGAGCCTGCCTTAAAGCAGTGAGGTAGAGAGTGACAGATAGACAAGGACACCCAATATCTTGCCCTGACCTCTACCTCTACATTTACACATTCACATATGTACACCACACACACACACACACACACACACACACACACACACACACACACACTCACACACTCAAGTTGATACTCAGTTATGCCTGAAGGACAACAGTGTTTCAGGCCCATATCCTTGGATGCTGGTTAAAATGGCCTGATGTGAGGCCAAGCTCCTGGAGTCCAGTCAAAGAGGGAGAAGAGAGATTCTGTGAGCAAGGGGCATCAAGATCATGATGGGGAAACCTACAGAGACAACCAAACCAACTAGTGGGAACTCACGAACTTTAGACCAACAGCTGTGGAGCCTCCATGGGACTGGACTAGACCCTCTGCATAAGCGAGACAGTTGTGTAGCTTGATCTGCTTAAGGGGCCCCCTGACAGTAGGATCAGGATCCATCCCTGGTGCATGAGCTGGCTTTTTGGAGCCCTCTACCTATGGTAGGACCCCTTGCACAGCCTTGATGAAGGGGAGGGGCTTGGACCTGTGTGTATGTATGTATGTATGTATGTATGTACGTATGTATGTATATATGTACGTATGTATGTACGTATGTATGTATGTATGTATGTATGTATGTATGTATTGGACCTGAATGTACCAGGCTCTGTGAACTCCCCATGGGAGACCTTGCCTTGTTGGAGGAGGGAATGGGGGGTGAGTTGAGAGGGGAAGGCAGGAGGAATGGGAGGAGGGAGGAGAGAGGGATCTGTGATTAGTATGTAAAATGAATAAAAAAATTCCTTAATTAAAAAAAATGACCTGGTGTGGGTTGTGACATCAGGTATCTTACACTCTCTTAGATCATCATCAGATAGGGTCCTCTGCAGGGCTGGCTATCCTAGCTGGGCTAGGCTGAGCTGTCTCTGTCTCTAAGCCTTGCAGACAGTGAGCCAGGTAACAAAGGTAGGGAGGTTCCTGCATGGAACCTTGCAAAAGTTCCAAGTTCTTGCTCCAGAAAGAGAGATTCTAAGCGCAGCTGCTATTTCTGTTGCACGCTTGTTTTCTGTTGTGGTGCTTACCCTGAGCTTTGAGGATCGCACACTCTCTGTCTGAGCTACATCAAGTTCTGCTTAGAAGCTATTTCAGTTTGTACTCTTTTCTTATCCAGTGAGAACATCTGAATACTGTTTTTACTGATAAGTTCTTGTTTTTGTTTTAATCGGCTAATGTTGTGTTTTTCAGACACTCTGTAGCCATTTGGCTTCTGCTCTTGCACTTTCCCAAGTTTCCATGCTCTCTAAAATCCTCAGGAACCTCATGAAATGGGTGCTGCTTCTGGTTTTCAAAACTCATCTTCCTGCAGTGGGTGAACGAATCCAGCAGGTTGTTACTGCTTAGGGGACTTGAGAGCACCGCTGTGAAAATATTCAACAAAATTCCACCAACTCTTTGTTTGCTTTGCCTTAGTGCAAATTCCTCCCCGCTATCCAAACATGCACCTGGAGGGTTTTCACATTCAGGTTGGTGATTCTCTAAAGTTCGTCCTTGCCTCTCTTAAAAGACTCCTGTAATTTCTCATTCTAGACTTCTGGTTTGAGTTGCAGAATATGAAGATGACTTGGAATATGTTCTGGTTGTCCATGTCATTCTAGAAGAGAAGAGAGGGGTGGAATTGGAGGAGCCAGAGAGGTCTATGGCAAATGTTTCTTCAACAGAGCTAAGTTGGGCAAAGGAAGGCTGACAGAAACCAGCAAAGCAGGAAGGGGGAAGGAAGACCTCCCCAAATTCCTAGAACCCCAAGAACACAAAAGCCAGGAGGATGACTTGTCTTTACAATAGTAGAACAGGAGTGAGGACGGGGGGGGGGGGGGGGGGGGGGGGTTCTGGGGTGAAAGATATCTGGGTGGCTATTGGTTACCCAGAGGGGATTATATCCCTTGAATTGTGTAACAAGGAAGAGAATTTTGGAGGCCCTTTGAAAAGAAGCATAAAACAAAGGAAGTTGGCACTGAGTAAGACTGGGAACCTCTCACCCAGAGACCAAGGGTTCAGGGACAGAAAGGGAGGTGGAGCTCTGAGTGGGTCTCATATTTGCTTTGTGGGCTTCTGGGAAGTATTTTTAAACATTTTTTTATTTAAACTGTGTGTCTTAAGAGTGCTCTCCACTTACTGCCAACTTAATGTGCTCATATTAGCAAATATAAATTATGGGAACATTCCTCCCCTTCCTGGTTCTCACTCCCTAACCCAGAGTCTGTGTCCCCCCTTCACCCCCACCCTCCCGACTCTGGGCATTCTCTCCTGAATGCTTATTCTACAAGGACGGAAATTGATAAAAACTAGAAGGGTGCTTGGGAGAAATTTTATAATAGCATGTGTGAGGTGAGTTCTGTGCAAGGCCAGGGAGAGCAGGAAGGCCATATGCAGAACAGCTTCTCCGAAGGGTGACCTGAACAGGATTCACTCCCATTTCAGAGCTGTTATCAGAAACATGGTAGAACTGAGCTTTATTTTCTCTTTGCTTTTAAACATGAAATAAAGATGGAAAGTAAACAATATTTT
Source organism: Peromyscus attwateri (assembly GCA_902168425.1). Classification (NCBI taxonomy): domain Eukaryota; kingdom Metazoa; phylum Chordata; class Mammalia; order Rodentia; family Cricetidae; genus Peromyscus; species Peromyscus attwateri. The sequence continues at coordinate 8,582 of CABHPP010143338.1, forward strand.
TTTAAGCACACAAAGCTGATGTGCTCAGGCAGTAAATTTAAAACTTACTAAGCAGTATCTACACTTAAAAGCTACGTTAAATTGCTTAACCTTTCTTGGCTTCCCGTTGTTCGTTTTGGACAGTAAACAGTTAATTCAAAGGAAGCAAGTGGTCTCTGCCTGGTGCAAAATAAAAGCGAAATAATACTGTTATCAGTAATACAGAGAAGCATCCAAGAGTCATAAAAGCTAGGGGAAAGAGTGGGATGTAGAGAGTCTCTACCATCATTAATAGGCTGGAGCTTTTAGGATACTTTTTGCTAGACTTTATAAAGAAACTTTACCCACTAAATGTAAGTTACAACATTAAACTCATAAGGAAATAGGAGATACTATTTGGTCCTTAAGGAACCCCCAGCCCACTTGGAGAGATAGTATGAAGATAATTGTACTGTGCGAGAGTCAAATACCTCACCCTAATGTATGTCTTTGGAATTCCTCCAGTTGGTTATTATCCAGATAATCTACAGACCTCTCCAAACACAGCAATTATTCCAAGAGGCTACCTTTTCATATAAGAGATTTACATCTATAAAAGAAGTCTGCGTTGGTGCATAAGTAACCAGTGGGTCCTGGTTCTCTATTGGCACCCTCCTTTCTGCCCTACCATCATTTCACAGAAGGAAGAGATCTGGGCTCTGACACCTGGCCCAGTCAGAGGTGACCCCTGCCCCTCCCCCAGTGGCCGTTTCCTGGGACGCTTCAACACTTCATCTGCACTACAAGCTCTTCTCAGTACAGCTCCTCCTACAACCTTCGCCCAGGTGCCCAAGCCCTTAACCATTTGTTCGGCTCTATAAAAGCTCCAAGGGTCTGTCTAGCAACCCTTTGCATTTTGTCTCTCTTGTGACTTCTGTTTCTACATGCTAATGAGACACGTTCTTTGTTCTGTTAATGTGCCTATGCTCTGTTTATCTGTAGACTGTTAAGCTATCTGAGGTAGATGACTAAATGTTGAAACTTCTCTATGGCTAAAAAGAGTCAACAAAAGAAGGCACCTAGTGACTTCATGTTGCTCTCTAGTTCTTCAGTGGCATTCTATGGCTTTACAAAGCCATATGGCCTGGTTGGTCATGCCAGTCATGCCCCTGAAAGGTGCACATACTATCCTGCTGGAGTCATATAGCACTGCAGAATGTGACTAACCTCTTCTTCGGTTGCCTTTATTCTTCTGTGCAGCCAGCATTGAGAACTACCTACCATACTATACAGCTTCCAAGCTAGTTACTCTCAAGTCCAAAGGGAACTCCAGTTCCCCGAACTCCAAAAGGCAGTCCAAATACTCAGAAATAAGCTCAACCTAGACTAAAGGAGGATTTTTGGTGGTTAGATAAAAGCCAGCATTCCTCAGGAATTTATGAAGCCAGTTCCTGTCTAACAAAAGGAGTCATCCCTTATCTCTGGCAAAATGGATATATGGCTCTCCAATTAAATACTGTCTTTAGTGCCTGTCGTCGTCAGTGTTCTCTGTGACCATAGCAACTCTTATAAAAGAAAACACGTAATTGGGGCTTGCTTACAGATTCAGAAGTTTAGTCCATTATCATGATAGGGAGTATGGCAGCAGGCAGGCAGACATGGTGCCAGAGTAGCTGAGAGTTCTACATCCAGATCTGCAGGCAGTAGGAAGAGAGAGAGCCACTGGGCCTGGCTTGGGCTTTTGAAACTTCAAAGTCCACCCCCAGTGACATACTTCCTCCAACAAGGCCACACCTACTCCAACAAAGCCATACCTCCTAATCCTTATAAGTAGCACCACTCTCTGATGACTAAGCATTGAAATATATGAGCCTATGGGGGCCATTCTTATTCAGCTACCACAGCACCTAGCAGTGTAGCAAGGTCCATGCTAGACTTCAGGCTCCTTCATTGCCTACTCATAAGTACTTGTTATATATTTCAAAGCCTCCATACCAGTCTGCTGGCTCTTCCTTGCCCACAGCTACTCACCCTTCTTGTAACCCAGCTATTCTCACTAATCTCTGTTCTTGCTGTTCTCTCTATGCCCCCTCTATTCTCCCCTCTCTCACAGATAGCCCTGGTCATGCCTAGTCTGCTGTCCATGTCCAGTCTGTTTCTCTTTCTCTCTGCTCCAGACTCTTCCAGATGCCTCTGACTGTTCTCTCTCATATCTACAACACACCTTAACCATATCATGGAGCAGTCATGTCAGCAGTTTTTTTTTTTTCCCCTGTACCTCCCTTGCATATATCTGGTGTGGAAAACCCCTCACATACAATAAGAGGTGATAGGAACTCATCAATGCCCTAATCACCTGCTTATAATTCAATACCAATGTCTTTAAAAGGGGGCTCCTTTCTTTCATAGTTTAAAATGTTTCTAGCTTTGGATCAGTGGCTCAAGGATGTCAGAGCTGAGGGTTTTGTGATTCTTTTGATGGTCCCCCTCATCATCACAAGATGTCCAGCCTATCTGCATCATTGAATAAGTGTTTGAAGCAGGCAGAAGGGGAATAGACAACCAGCAAAGAATGCCCTCTTTAGAAGGGCTTTCAAATGTTTTTCCTAGAATATATTATGTGGGAGGCCTGCTCCCACTTTTTCCCCAGGATACTCTTAAGGAGGGAGGAGGGAGAAATATTTAGATAGAAAGATGGAGGGGAGAGAAATAGATAGAAACACAGGATAGCCTCGGGAGGGTCTGGATCAATATCCACCAGCCCCTCTTGTGTCTTCTAAAGAGCTATTTATAGGAATGCCAAGGGGTGGAACAAAAGACCTCCCCTTAGCACAGCCAAGTACAGACCCTTCCAATCATCTGATAACCACACACATGGTCAAGCCATCTTCTAATGCAGCCCTGATGGGTAAAACAAGCTCAGATCTCACTAGGAAACCTTTGTGGGCCTCCACAATATTAATTATATATGGGCGTTGGTATGACCTTTTCATACATATACATAATGTATTTCGATTATATTCACTCTTGTCACCCTCACACTCTTTAAGAGATTTTTTTTTTTTAAGTTCCACCCAATTCATGCCTAGTACTTCAAACTTGGTCAAAAGCCCAAACGCCCAGGGCTGGGGAGCTCATAGGCTCTAGGAGGAAAACCTACTGTTGTTGTTTTGCTATGTGTCAAACTTTCTCCTAAATATGCATGTCTATACTCAGTTAGTGCTGCTTTCAACCCCATTGGAGAAGCTGCCTTTGCAGTGGGCAGCAGTCAATACAGAGACTCATGACTGGTCAAAGGTCTGATAAAACATGGCTGTTGAGTGCTCAGCTGTAGATGAGATATCTCTGTCAACCTCACACTGCAGAAGAGAGAGCAGAAAGAATGTAAGTGCTGGAGGATGGGGAAGAGTGTTGTGAAATGCTGTCTTCGGACATGCTATGGACATCATAACGATAAACTCCCAGCAAATGCATAAAACCTGTGTGAGATCAAGTCACTCAATAATTCCATCATGACTGGAGGAGAGAATCAAAAGGTTCCACCCCTTGATGAGGAGCTATTGACAATTGGTGGTGGCTGGAGTAGGAGTCTTTTTTCTTTGTGGGATGAGTCCATTGTTAGGTTTTCTATGCTTGTAGAGATCGCACTAATTGGACTGACTCAGCGGGTTATTGAAGGGAAAAATGGGGCAGAGGGTATAGAGAGATGGCTTTTCAGTTAAGAGCACTGGCTGCTGTTTCAAAGGACTCGGGTTTGGTTTCCAGCACCTTCATGGTAGCTTATAACCTTCTCTATTTCTGGGGAACCCAATGCCCCCTTTTGTTTCCCAGGGGTACTACATGCATGTGGTGCACATATACACATGCAGACAAAACATCTATACACATCCATTTTTTAAAAGAAGGACATTCAAGGGGGAGGGGCATCGGTTGGGTAGTATCATGGGAAGTGAGACGTGGGGTTGAATAAAATCAAGGGGTCAATATAATCAAGATTCCTTGTATGTGTCTATGAAATTTTCAGAAAATAATATTTTGAGGTTAACTTTTTAAAAAGAAATGGGGGGATGCTTCACCAGTTATCTTTTGTTGGGTGAACAACACCATATGAACACACCACTAGAAGGAAAGAAGGGAAATAAAGTTTTTACTTTGGAATATCATACACCGTAGAAAGTTAGATTTCTATGAACAGGAAAACAAGAAGGCTGGCTATTGACTTTATTTGTTGCTGTAAAAGGAGGGATTCCAGGGACCATCATCCCCAAATATGACATCCTGGAATGTGGATTATTTTAAATTAAAGGAATGTGGAGAGCAGTAGATGTTGCAAGAGAATTTCTCTGAAGTCTCTTACTTTCTTAAAGTCTGTGTCCCCACCCCAAAGAAGAAAACAATGACCACTATTTCCTTCCCCAAATTCCTATGAATTAAACTCGTATCACAGAAGGAAGCTTAGGCCTGTTGGCACTTCGGGACAGACGTATGTCTCACCAGTACCCTTTATACTGCCTCTACAGAGAATCACTAACAATCCATTATCTGCTCAGACAGTCCAGTGTACTTTGTCCCAGGCCATTTTACCCTCAACCATCCCACTGAGTTCTCCTAAAAATCATTTACTATTCCTCTGACATATCTCACTCTTCCTCCCTCTCCTCATATAAAGTTTATAAAATTCTAAAAAAAAAAAAAAAATACATGGTTCACAGGTGATCACACTCATGTATTTCCCCCTGGGCTGAGATTTTCCCTTTTTACAAGTTTGTACATTTGTCTTTCCCTTTATTAATTTTTTTGTCGTCAAATCTTAAGTGAGATTCGTAAGGTCAAAATGAGGCACCCAGAGTGACATCAGGTCCTGAAATGTAGGCAGCCTGTGATCATCTACTGATCGTTTTAGCTTCATTCGCTGCAGAGGAGAAAACCCAGGGTATCAAACATCCACATCCTCAGACACATATTGGTTAGAAAAAAAAAAAATCATCCTCTGCCAAAATGAAGTCAAGAAAGAAATATGATTTTCCTGGGTACTGGTGAAAGGAATGAAAACACACACAAACAGGGGAGTTTTCTGACAGTTTGTAATCCTAAACCTGACCTTGGCAGGATCTAGTAGTGCAGATACTTCTGTGGTCTGGGAAGCCTTGGGTAGAAAAAATATTTTATAAAAAAATGAATTATATTCAAACTACACCAAAGCCTCTACATGTGAGAAGATACTCCTTCAGCCAGACTTTTTGGGATTCTGATCTTTAAGAGGAATCTCACAGGAACAATCAACACAAAATCGTAAGTGCATGAGAAAACAAACCACCCTAAACTGAGATCAGCAGAAACAGTGGAGGACAGACTTAGAATCTGGGCAGTGTCATCACTTAATTACAGAATATAAAGGGAATATCCTTAAAATATTTTTGAACTATCAGAAAAATTGGAAAACATAAGAAATGACCAGAAGATCATCAAAAATAAAGTATTTTTAAAAGAACTAAACTTAATTTCTATAAATGTTGAATATAGTAATTGAAATTTAAAACAGAATGGATGGATGATTGAACAGCTGATTTATCATAGGTAATGAGAGGATTAATATGTCTGAACATATTCCTCAAACTTCTTATGCTGGAAACTTGAGCTTGAGCTTGAGGCCAGCCTGGGCTACATGGTAAAACCTAGTTTTAAAACAACCAAATTCATCTTTTCTTTCTGTAGAACTGATATCATGTGGTCAAGCAGACCTAAGTACTCTCTCCAACTGAAGAAGCCCACATGCTATAGTACACCAGAAATGGCCAGTCACTGGCTGCCCGAACATAGCTAAGTTCAGTCTTGGGCTGGAGTGAAACCATTAAGTAGTGCCTCCCCTACCTTTCTTTCCAAAGAATTCCTTCCTTGTGTATTCTTGTCCAGGATTCCGCACAAGCAGAAGCTGGATTTTTCCCTGGCTGTACTATGACTCTGTTCTTTATAATGCTCATAACCCAAAAGTTGACTTTTGGCTTTAGGATCTGCACTCCTCCCCAAAACTGTGTTGGGTAAGATGTTGAAAGACCAGGCCAGACAGTTCCACAGTCCAGATAGGGAAACTTGAAGAGACAAACATTTCCTACGCTGTGCACCAGAAGTATGCTGCAGTTGTGTGAAGGAATGCAGAACATCTCTGCTACAGACAAACACAGGAAGAGGCTGTGTGAGGCCTTGAGAATGCTAGGCAAATGCAAAGCACTGTAGGCAGTTCTATTACACTCAATACTATTTGTGTTATTTTGGTATTTTTGCTAGACTATTTGGTATTGATAGGTTTGAAAGTTAAACTTAGTAACGTGCTGGGTAGACTATTGCAGCCAATCTCAAATTCCACTGCTTTCCTTCTTTAAAACCAAACAAACAGAGCCTAATAGTGCTTGGAACCTGTGGATTCTCAAAATATCTCGGGTCGTAGGATTCAAGAAAGAGTCCCTTCATGCTTTTTCTTTCTTTAAGAAATACCATATGGGGAGTGGGGTGGGGCAGGTGAGATGGCTCAGAGGTTAAGAGCACTGACTGCTCTTCCAGAGGACCCAGGTTCAATTCCCAGTGCCCACATGGCAGCTAACAACTGTCTGTCACTCCAACATCTGACACCTTCACACAGACATACATGCAGGCAAAGCACCAATGCACATAATATAAAAATAGATAAATTATAAAAACAAGAGAAATATCATACCATACCACATATATGGGTATTTTGTCTGTCTGTATGTCTCTGCACCACATGTGTGCAGTGCCTATGAAAAATTTTTGGATCCTCTGAGTTACAGCTGATTGTGAGCTGCCATGTGGATACTAGATTTGTACCTGGGTCCTCGGAAGAGCAGCCTGTACTCTTAACCTCTGGGCTATCTCTCCAGTTCCCGTTATCCTTCTTTACTATGCTCAGATGCATGTTACTATCCACCTTAGCCTTTGGGACAGAGTCTCCCCTGAGCCTGGAGCTTGTGAATTTAGCTATCTTGGCTGGCCAGAAACCCCCAAGAATCCACCTGCCTCCATGGGGCTAGGATTACCATGTTGCACTTGGCTTTTTACATTAGTTTGGGGAATCCAAACTCAGACCCTCACACTTGCCTGGCAAGCACTTTACTGACTGTACTGGATAGTTTCATGTCAACTTGGCACAAGCTAGAGTCATCAGAGAGGAAGGGGCCTCAATTGAGAAAACAAGATCCAGCTGTAAGGCATTTTCTCTATTCGTGATCAATGTGGGAGGGCCCAGCCCACTGTGGGTGGTGCCATCCCTGGGCTGGTGGTCCTGAGTTCTATAGGAAAGCAGGCTGAGCAAGCCATGAGGGGCAAGCCAGTAAGCAGCACTCCTTCATGGCCTCTGCATCAGCTCCTGCCTCCAGGTCCCTGCCCTGTTTGAATTCCTTCAGTGATGAACAGCAATGTGGAAGTATAAGCCAAATAAACCCTTTCCTCCCCAACTTGCTTCCTGGTCATGGTGTTTTGTCACAGCAATAGAAACCCTGACCAAGACACTTCCTGAGCCATCTCCCCAGCACACTTCCAGCTTCTTTGACACAGTTTCTCTTCCCTGTGTATCCGGGCCATCCTGGAAATCATGATTCTCCTGCCTCAGCCTGTGTGTGTCACCACAGCCAGTTATCTGGTAGTGTCCCCTGCTAACCAATGCATTGGAAGTTTCCACCAACATCCAAGTGCTTGCTTCTGTGGGAGGATTACCCTGCTGACCATGAGCCTTGCTGCAGGAGGGGAAATGAGAACAGAGTTATAAGTGGCACCTACAAGTGGACCTTGAGAATCCTACGTGTGCCTCTCCGAAGTCTCCGTGCTCTGCCCCTACTTAGGGGAGGCATAACATCAGCCTCATTAACCTTGAGCTTCTGAGTTACAGTCCTATGGAGAGCTCCTGAGAGCCCTCGTAGGCAGAGGAACAAAAGCAAGATGTGTGTGTGTCTGCAGAACAGCCTCCCTGTCTCAACCAATGAAGTAAACAGATGGCTATAAGACATTAAGCTTCACACAGATTTTAAGTAAAAAGGTTTTGGTTTATAATTATATTTTGAAAGATACTATGTTTTTATTTAGGAGGTTAACTTTTTTCTTTCTTTCGTTTCTTTCTTTTTCTTTCTTTTTCTTTCTTTCTTTCTTTCTATGAGGAAAAGGCATTAAATTCTGCTCCCAACAACTCACACAATCTGGCATCTAACTGTTTCAGATCTACTTCATTGTGGCAAGTCTAGGGTGGCCCCAACAAATTCTTTTTTTCTTTTCTTTTTTTTTTTTTTTTTTTGGTAAAGGATTCAGATTATAACCATGTGCAAACTGTGGCCCGTATAGACTTTTTTTTTTTTTCAATTACTGAATTACTGGGCTCTGTCTCTGGATGCCAGAAGTGGTCCTAGAGCAGGTAAACTAATGTTCAAATAACACTTGAGTCATCAAAACAGACTTCTGGCCCATAATTTGCCTACCACTCTTCTAGGGCACAGAGATCAACACCTGATGCTACTAGTTCTCCATATATTTTCCAACCACTCTTGAGGAACAATATCAGTTTGTCCAATATAGGCATCTGATCATTTTCTCTTGCATGCTTTTATTCACTCAACAATGATTCTCTATTAACCTCCCATATTTTAGTTGGTGTGTCAGGCCATGGGGAAGGAGGGAAACACAGAATTGACCAAGTGTCTTGATGCTGTAACAAAATACCTCAGACTGGATAATTTAAAAAGAACAGAAATGCATTTCTCATGGTTCTGGAGTCTGGGAAGGCCGGAATCAAGGCACAAAAGGTTTACTGTCTGGTGAGAGCTGCTTTCTGCTTCCAAGTCACTGCATTCACAGGGCCAAAGAGATGGAGCCCAGAAAGGTACTGTCTTATTCCTTGAGTGCTAATCCCATCCATGACGGCCAGTTCTCAAGACCCAAATCCCCCTAAAAGCCCCGACTTGTTACATGTTTTCACTAAGGGTTAAGTTTCAACATGAATTTTAGAGAGACACGAGCATTTCAACCACAACACTAAGTTATTTACTCTCACTGTTAAGAGTGAAGGGTATGGAGACCAGTAATAAATAAATGAATAAATAAACAAAAGCATTTCTGATACAGTAAGTGTTCTGGAAAAAAAATAAAAAGATCCCACATTAAAACAGGTGTCATGGAAGGGATCTGTGCAGAGCTGATCTTTAAACTGAGATTCTCAGGGTCACCTAGATTAACAGGATGGAGGTAATTGTAGACACTCCTTTCTTCTCCCAAACCCCCATTAGTACCATCTGAATGTCTTCTCCCACAACTGGAAGAAACAGACTTAAAATGCAGCAACATGGTGGCAGCCACATTATAGTCTGAATGAAATTCAGTTGGTATACAGTTAGTCAATTCATTCATCACTGTGAATGGCTACTTACCACAGTCTCTGTTCCTGGGAAAGTGGAGAATACAGGACTGTGAGGAAACTCCTACAATCATGAGTTAGGGGAGAGTGTTGCTAGAGTTTTCCTGCCTGGTCCACAGTCAGGGCAAATCTCTCTCACCTGCCAGTCCCACAGCCGCTCAGACCCAACCAAGTAAACACAGACTTATATTGCTTACGAACTATATGGCCGTGGCAGGCTTCTTGCTAACTGTTCTTATATCTTAAATTAATCCATTTCTATAAATCTATACCTTGCCACATGGCTCGTGGCTTACCGGCATCTTTACATGCTGCTTGTCCTGGCGGTGGCTGGCAGTGTCTCCTTCCACCTTCCTGTTCTTTTCTCCTCTCTGTTAGTCCCACCTATACTTCCTGCCTAGCCACTGGCCAATCAGTGTTTTATTTATTGACCAATCAGAGTAATTTGACATACAGACCATCCCACAGCAGGAGAGTCCAGTTCTTGTGTTCTCAGCTCCCAACCAGAAATGCAGGAGAGCCTGCCCACTGTATCAGATGGGTGAGGAGGACTTGAGAGAGGATATTTCTCCACACACAGGTTAAAGCACCCCCAGAAAGGAGCATGGCAAGAGAGCTTTACCATTTGCTGTCTGTTTAGTGCTCTCCTACCCTCATGCAAGGTTATTTGCCATAGTTTAGTTAGAAATATTGTTTGCTTTTTCTTCCCCCCAAGTTTAGTCCCCAGGTATCTGTTAATATTTCACTGCCCTGGTTTTTTAGCCCACACAGCAAGACATTTTATAAATGCTCAATAAATGCACACCACTTGATTGCTGTCCTTGAAATAGAGCGCATTACTGAGCTGGTCTGCTGCCTTCCTCCCACATGGGCTTTTGTGCCTCCCTAAAACTTATGGTTAACCAGGGGAAAGAATCTAATACAATTCTTTAAAGGTTTGCTTTGCATGTCTTTTTAAAAGTCTGTTGAAAGGCATGTGGGGTGGGGGAGTTGGATTGAAGAGCATTGCTTGGAAATGTGGAGAGAATCTTTTCTACGGGGTCTGTCTTCCCACACGTTTTATCATTTTAAATATAGGGAGAAACAGCTGCAATTGCTATTTTGATTTTGATCAACCATTAGGGAGGCAGCCAGGTTTGGGATAGAGAATTCCTTTCTTCTTTCAAGTCCTTGCTAACTGGGATGAGGAAGCCTACCATTTAGATAGAGGGCAAAAGGCTTTTTGAAACACAGCCCTTCCTGAGACATGATGCCTTTGATGTTTTAGGCAGTGCTTTCCAGAAGGCATGGATGCTTTGTATCTGCTGCAAATGGCGAAGAAGCCATTTACTTATTATTTATTTTATTAGGGCATGTGTCAGTTACTTTTCTCAAAGCTTTAACAAAATCCCTGAAAAAATCCACCTAAGAAAGTTCATTTAATTTTTTTATATCTGGGCTAGGTAGATGGATGAGCTGGTGCTAAAGCTCCTGCTGCAAGAGAATGAAGACCTCAGGTTGTATCCTCAGCATGCATGGGAAAGCTTGGGGAGGCAGAGACAGCTAGAGCTTCAGGGCTTGTGGGCCAGCCAGTCTAGCCAAATAAATGAGCTCCAGATACAGTGGGAGACTGTCTCAAAGAATAAGATGAAGAGACATTGAGGAAGACACCTAACAATGACCTCTGTTCTCCACATAACAGGCACATGTCTACTGTAACACGTATTAACACATACACAACAAATAAATAACAAAAAAGAAAAGGAGAAAAAGGCAAAGTCTTTATGGTGGGAGAGACGGCAGTGAATAAACAGAGGATAGACAGGAAGTAGGATTGGACGGTGAAATCCCAAGGCCCGCCCCCAGTGAGCCACTTCCTCCATCTAGTCTCCCCTCCCTTAAAGGTTCCATTACTTTCTAAAACAAAGCCGCCATCTGGGGACCAAGTGTTTAAAACACACAAGTGCTACAAGAGACATTTCACACCCAAACCACAATAGCACCCGTTAATTGTACAGAGGGATGACTTCCGTTACGACAATTCATTTGTGCCTATAAAACATTTCTGATCATGTTCACCCCCTCCATTACCATTCCCTCTCCTCTTACCCCTCTTGGAAGCCCTCTCCCTTCTCTCCAGTAGTCCCCTCCTCCTGTTCTGTGTTTTTCCTCTCCTTCCTCTCTCTGCTCCTTTCCCTGTTCCCTTTCTCCTCCTCCTCCCTTTTTTCTCCTCTCTTCCTCATTTATAATCCGCACATGGGGGAGATGCTTGCTAAGGGCTCCTCTGGTTCTGACCCAGTTCTCTCAACAAGATTGTCTCCAATGCCATCTACCTTGGCACAAATGGCAAGGCTTGTTCTGACTACTCATTCCCAACTGTTGCAAATTCAGACTACAGAGCCTCTATTTCTGCTGAAATTCTCTCCACATCCGTATGGGTGACAGGGTTATCTTCAACTTTGGAAAAGCAGTCTCTAGGAAATCATATTCGGCAGTCAGAGATAAGCTGCCATGAAGCAATAACAAGGATGAAGTGTGGAGCCAAGCTCTGTGATTTGAAATCCCAGAGCTGCCACTTGCTGGCTGTGAGACCCTGAGCAAGCCAAATGGTAGATCTGAGCCCTAGTTGTCCATCTCTGTCCTGGACCAAGAGGAGCATCTCGTTGGGAGTTCTGTGAGCTCTAAATGTAAGCAAGGAAGTTGGCCAGGGCAGTTGGCCGGGGCAGTTGGCTGGGTGCCTGATCTATGAAGAGCTTTTTGTATCAGCAAGAACTCCAATTTATAACCATTCATTAATGATACCACCTTTGATGAACCACTTCTATGAGGAGTGTTTTATTTTACTTATTTCCCTTTCTAAAACATGAGAGCATTACCAAACATGAAACACTGTGGTTGAAGGGCAATTTAGGAATTAAAAAAAAAAAAGTTTAAACCTCATGATTCTAAACCTCCCTGTTTTATCTTTGGGTTTTGAAAACCACTGTTAAATCATTTGGTATTTTGGTTGTAGCATAATATGTAACATTAAAAAAACCAGAGTGTTTACCAGTTGAGGGATCTGGTTACATATTTACATGTGATGCACAGAAAGAAAACCTTTCTTCTTTTTAAAGGGTTTGGTTCTACTTGTAGTTTACAAGTCAATTTCCTTTTCCTATTCAGATCCAAACAGTTCACATCCCTGCACAACCTTCTGGTTATTGGTGTCACTCTGGAAGTGGCATTTCCAGACAAAGAGCTTCACACAAAGTCCTCTTGGCGAGATGAGGGGAGGGTGCTCCGGGTCCTTAAAACCTGTAATTTTAGCATGCTCATCAGATAATAAGGATAATAACAGAGTTGTAGAATTTCAGGACTAGGAGAACATCAGATCCATCTAATGTAACCCCTCATTTTACAGATGAGTAAGTCTCTCATTCTGGAACTACAGCTTGGTCCTAAAAAGTTTTCACATTGATAATATCATTTGCCTCCCTAACTCCCTCTGAGGTAAGAGAAGATGGGTGTTAGTTACCTCTTCTTTGGGATTATATGGGACACTCCCAAGCCCTAGAAGGAGTCAGTTGGTATTCATCCATAAATCCATGCTTCAGGTTATCTTGGGTACACCTTACTGAGGGTCATCTAGACCACAGATCTGCCAGCTTCCACGTTTCTGGTTTTTAATCCTGTGTGTGCAAAATAAAAGCTATAGCCGGGCGGTAGTGGCACACTCCTTTCATCCGAGCACTTGGGAGGCAGAGCCAGGTGGATCTCTGTGAGTTCAAGGCCAGCCTGGTCTACAGAGCGAGATTCAGGACAGGCACCAAAACTACACAGAGAAACCCTGTCTCAAAAAACCAAAATAAATAAATAAATAAATAAATAAATAAATAAATAAATAAATAAAAGCTACAGTCCAATAAGATGCATAAGGTCCCACATCTCACCTTACTCCTTTCCTCAGCCTCATATCTCCTCACCGTGTCCAATTTTTTCCTTTAGGAAAATCAGTGACTCTGTACCTGCAAGTTCCCATTGCTTGACATACCCTCCCAATCTTATGTTTTTAACCATTTAACCTCAGCCATTTCCTTTGAAGAATAAATTCCAGATACTCATGATTTCTCTTCTGCCCCATCCTTCCCTTCTCAAGACCCGACTCTAGCCAGGGGTCCTAGGAGAAGCTTGTTTCAGCCATGCCGCTGATTCTCCACAACACAGGGAACGATGAGTGGTGTGGGTCTAAGTAGAGTTAAGAGAGCACGTGGCTCCAGAGAAACCAGGAGAAGGCAGCGTAGGAAGGCAACTTTGATCGTCGTAACTGTACATTACCTGGCTCCAAACCTTAGCAAATCTCCGTGAGAGAGCCCAGTATAATCCAGGAACCACCCCCCACCACCACCCCCCCACCACCCCCCGCCGCAGCAGTAGTATGCTCTTAAATTGATTCTTAAAAAGCAAATAAAATCCTGATTTGTGGAATTTGCCAGTTTCTAAGTGTAAAAATGCTCCCATGATGGGTGTAGTTCAAGTGACTGTGATGTCACTAAATGCAGACTATGTGTTGACATTCTTCTTTGTGAGTAGGTTTCCAGGCACTGGTTCTAGAACACCACTGTCTTTGGCTGAAGCTAAAGTGAGTGGGGTTCTGTTCCTTGTTAATAGGTTTTCTGTATCATGATAATAGTTTTCTCCTCCAAGGAAGTAAGCCGGATCAAGCCGAATTGAAAAAGCAAAAGAACAGGTTTATTTGAGCAAAGCAGCTCCCGGGTGAGTTCTCCAGCCCCAGAGATCAAGGCAGGAGAAGTCACATGCCCGAACTAAAGCAGGGAGCTTATATAGGCTGTAGACATGGAGTGATGACATGTGTGCCACAAGCTGGTTTTGTGCCCAAGGATGGTCAAAAGCTGAGCACTTTAGGTGCAGACTTGACCGCTGGCAACGTCAGGGGAGGCGCTGCTGCAGCCGCCAAGAATGCGGAACTGGGTTTTTGGCACCTTTTCTTTCTTGGAGATTCTCAGAGAGTGGGATTTGGAGAGAAAGGAATGGGTCTTTCCAGACCAAGCAGGAGTGAGCTGAAGGTTCCAGCCGAACACCCGTCACCAAATACATCCATTAAGTTAAGGCGCCATTGACGACAATCAGCAAAGGGAGAAAACCACTGTGCCTATTAACACCATGATGTATAGACTTGTAAAGACAATATCATATCTACCAGGAGATTGTAAGCACCAACCTTGGCTAATCCCATACTTCCTGAATCTATTCCTCTATTACTGTAAACTTCTCCCCCCTTGCTCTGTAATATTTCACGTGTGGTAGGCAATGATTATTATGAGCATGATTACTGTAGGTATCTTAGTAACTAAATGTAACACAGATTAATTGAGTTGTGGGTATCTCGAGTCTGATAAAAACACATTTTATGAAAAACATGGAGAATTCAGGCCATTCCTCTAATGGTAGATAGATAGCTGTTTCCTTAATGTCCAATGCAAATATTTTTACTCCATTCCTAAGCTCTCCTCTGTAGATTATAGCTTTTTGCTGTTGACACCAAAGCATAGGGAATTTTGTTTAAAACATTGAAAATGTCAATTAAATGCTGCATATGCAATGTGTGCCTTTCAGTTAACTCTGATGAGCTGATGACAGGATACACAAGAGTGTTCCAGAACTGTTAATGACATCCTTTTTAGGGAAGCCACCTGACCCTAGACCCATCCAAAATCTCCCCGGTTTATAAGCTGAATCTAACTTTTAGAGCTGTTACAGCGTGAAAATGAATGCCCATCTCAGACTCAGTGAACCACAGGAGTCCTTGCTACAGAAAAGAACTTGGCTGGATAGCTATCACCTCGTGGAAATCTCTCCTGACCTTCCTCCCCCTTTTCCTCTGAGCTGGGCTACATGCTCTTCCCCGCGTTCCTGTCCCATCCTGAGCATGGGTGGCGTCCTGGTGTTTTGTGGAGGGCTGTATGTGTGAGAATGAGTGTCTCTTGAGAGTCTCTAGAATGATACCATTTCGCTCCCTGAGTTCACCTGAGACTCTGCTTTGGAAATTTAGGAGCTAGTTTAATTGTCAGGAGAGCCTGAATCACCATGGGCTTCCACTCTCCCCTCTTGGGCTCTTTTCTTCCCCTTTTCACAGGATTGCTTTGGGCAACAAGCCAACATCCTGAAACTGTAGGTGGTCCATGAGCCCTGTGAGGCCAAGAGAGGAAGTCAAATTTCTGGTACCTGACACCAGCCACTGTGGTATCCGGAATGCTCATGCTTTCCTTAAATGAGAAAAATAGTCTCTTCCAGATTGTAGTTCTTACTGCTCTTCCTGGAGGTATCTTATTTCCCTCTGTTTATTTTCAGAGCTTCAAAATAAATAAAAGTTACCTCTGACATTTTCTTTTCTCACAACATTCAAACCTCCACACAGGGCTTTCTACCTTCTATGGTCTAAAATAGCAAAGTTGAAGAAGGAAATACCAGTTATTGTTGTCAATTAAATAAACAGCATCAATTCAAGCAATTGCAATCAAGATTTCCTGGGTTTGGAGTCTTGCGTGCTGAGATATCGGGAAACATATCAAAGGTTAGAAAGTGGGGTCTGGTTCAGTCACTTGTGTCTGTGCTCTGTGGTTCAGGTGGAAGTGGGTAAGCGGACCTCTCTCCTGCTTAGAAAGGCAAAACAAGCCTCGGTGACTCTGGTCCAGGGAGGCTTTGTGGCTAAGAAACCTCAAAAATGAAACAATTACAACCAAACATGGAGCAAACAAAGACTCCCTGGCCTTGTTGAACTGTTTTATATGAATCCTGACTACAAAAGGCAGGCAGGTTCCAGATTTTGTAAGAGATCATTGACAAGCTGGAATGTTTCATTTCTGGTCTCAGTGAGAAGTTCATTTTGAAGAGTTATCCTCATATATGTGTGAAAAGCTGGCGAGCT
Organism: Peromyscus attwateri; assembly: GCA_902168425.1. Taxonomy (NCBI): domain Eukaryota; kingdom Metazoa; phylum Chordata; class Mammalia; order Rodentia; family Cricetidae; genus Peromyscus; species Peromyscus attwateri. The sequence goes on from CABHPP010143338.1 coordinate 24,859, forward strand.
CAGGCCTACCACCCTGGGAAGCTTTGAGGCTGCTGAATGTTCTTGGAGCTTTTGTGGTGATACAGTTTCATGACCGGGGAAAACTATTTCAGTCATTTCCTTAACTCTAATAGTTTCCATCCATAACTTCAAAAGGGATGATTGTAAGAATGATGAGGTTGCTCCTGTCTCTTTCTGAGCAATGCTTCTAGAAGTTTCAATAACTACATTCAGGGAAGGGCTAGTCCTCAGCCATCCTCATTATTTAATGTGAAAGTTCTTCTGTGTGACTACTTGTAAATGCTGGGGCATTTACAGATACAACGTATATCTGTAAAAAGATATTGCTTTTCATAAGTTGTTGATGTAAGAAAGTAGCAATATGTGGCCTTGAAAGTGTAGATCCACAGGCCCCCCAAAAACTGGGTGTAGTGATATACTCCTACAATCCCAGCACTCCAGAAGTGGAGGTAGAAGGATCAGAAATTCAAGGTCGCCCACAACTACATATCAAGTTTTGAGACCAGCCTGGGATACATGAAACTCTAGTTAGAATGACGGCTTCAATATAGAGTGGATTTCCAGGGCTTTGTGGCTGCACCTAAAGAATTCAACTCTCCTCTTTCATTTTTTGCTTTGTCTATTTTAGGAAACTTCTAACCAGTCTCTATTCCCCCTCTTCTCTGAGATCATCACCAAACACAGCAGTCTTTGCACACCAAAAGTTAATTTTCAGACATTTCAATGGCTTACAGTTATTCTCAGAAATCAAACACGAATCCCTGGAAGATCTAGTCATTAACTACGCCTGCAATGTCATCGACCATCATCTCTTCCTTTCCCTCTGGGCCCCAGTGAGCAGCATGTCCTCCATCTTTTCTGAACATGCCAAGCACTACCCCTCCTCCCCATCAAAGCCTTGGGAACTTGCTATTTTATCTGCTTAGATATCTGGCTCCTTCTATTTCATCCTTAGGTCCCAGCTCCAGTGTTGCCTGCCTTCTTGACTAGTCCTTTCCAGACTACCCCATCGTATGTGACAAATGTCTGCTGATCACTCTACTACATTCTCTGGTCCCTGCCAATTGCTATTGTTCTATTCATTTGTTGATTGATTTTCCTTGTGCTTCTCTTCTGTGTCCTCTAATAGAATGTAAGTGTGAGAGAATGGGGACTCATGTTTTGGACAGTCTTGTTTCAAAAGGGGACAGAATAGGAACTGAATGAACATTGGTTGAACCATCAAATCTCTTCTATTATTTGCTGTTTTGTCTTTCACAGCTTGTTCCCTCACCTTCAGTATCCAATTCTGCGTCTATGCCTTTTGAGAAGTGCCCTCCCCTGCCCCATTTCAGGCTTTATTATATAAAATCTTCCTTTGCAAATGTGTTCCAGTTTGCTTGGGAGGAATGTGCTTTCGGTCGGGTCTGATACAGTATAAGGATTTCCAAGTGCTAAATGGTAAATGGAAAACAGTGGAAAATCACATTGCCCTAGATGGTTGCCTTTCTCTAAGCCCGGCGTCTTCAGCCAAGTCACTAGAAGTAGGCACTAGTTCGGATCTCTCTTTTTCTTCACTTCTCTTGTCCTCCTCCTCCTTCTCCTCTTCTTCTCCTTCTTCTTTTTCTTCAGATAACTGACTCCGAGTGTGGTTCAAGTTTAATACCCCTGTTCTGTCTTCTCTTTTAGTTCTTTGAAACAGGTTGTTAGGTAAACTTAGAATTTCAAAATATGTTCTTCTGATATTTCTTTCTAAAAAACACACAAAGTTCTAGAAATACGATTTGCTGTGAGGGAAATTTAAATTGCTTTTGCTCATCTGGTGTAGCTTCTTGTTTCTCTACTTCTGGCAGGAGTATGTTTTTAATGGAGGGCTGAATGAACCAATTAATTTTTCTAAATGTCTTGTGAAATTTCCTCAGCTAGAAACAACACACATCTACGTGTATTTTTGGCTCAAAATTCTTTCATACAATGCTATGTCAGCCACCAAATGTTAAGACTCCTTCCCTTCCTCATCAACACTATATACCTAGTGTTTAAACTTTACAAAAGATTTGAATTGTTGACCTCAGGCACAATTTGAGGCTGTGGAGTTTTCAGACAAGAAGGGATCTTCTGTTTTCAGAGAAGGAAGTTAGTTTAGAGAGGCTGGGTTCTAACCTGTATCCTACTGGACCACATTCGGGTCTTAGAAATGAAGACATAACTATATCATGGTCACACACACTTCCCTACTGAGGTCTAACCACCCATTACAACACAGTCATTAAAAGGTTTAATTGTGAACATGCAATAGATTCTACAAGCTTTTAGTGCACCGTTTTTTTTTTTGTTTTTTTGTTTTTGTTTTTGTTTTTTTTTTTGTTAGAATAATGGTTTTTGAGTTTTTCTCCATAAAAAATCCTATTGTTCCTTTGTGGATTCCCTTAATCTAAGGATGCATGAACACTCAGTCCAATAACTTACATTTCACTGTGTACTTCATCAGCTCTGGCCAAAGAGGAGGTTCTTTGTGCTTCAGTTGACCTGGGTAGCCTCATGATGGGCAGATAGAGCTGTTTACCTTCCAGATTGCAAAATGTTGATAATAGCACTGAGCTCCCTCTTCTAATATTTCCTCTGAGGATCTGTAATGACCCAGGAATATATTCTACATAGACTTTGACTGAAGTTGGAAAAGACATTCATGAAAATTGGATAAAGTTTAAACAAAGCCATACTTCAAGGCCATGTCCAGAACCTTGTGTCACAATGTCGTTTGAAACACACAACATTACTTGAAGTAAGTGAGTTGCAACTCCAGGCAGGAAATAGTTCTCCTAGTTTACTACCACGATCTTTTTAGAACTATTAGGCTTGCCTAAATTCTAAGATAAAAAAAAGACTTACCTTCCGCTGAATATTTTCCTTTTTTTTTTGTAGAAACATTTTGTACTAATGTACTTTGTGAACTTACATACAGGAAAGAAAAGTATTTCCTTCAAAACAACCACAGTGTATATTCAGTGACTGATCGCTTCCTTGTGTTTGCACATCCCAGTGACTATTACTTAGGGTCATAGCTAACCAATACTCACATGAAAAGGCAAGGGGGAAAAATACCCACAAAACCTTACAGGGTCCTTGATGCTACTTTCCTGTTATCTCTGCTGACAATACAGAGCAATTGAGAGAGGTTTGTCCCGGACCACCCAGCATCAGTATAACAATGGACTCCAAATCTGCCGCAGGCCAGGTTTCTCACCGCAGGGGCTTAGTCTTTGCCCCTCTTTAGAGATCCTTTCCCACCTTTTCTGAGATGTTTAACTGGCAGGAAGGGAAAGTGCTAATTACATAATCACTTGGGAGCTCTGATTGCCACCAAACTCCAGGTAACAGGTTTCTATTTGTTCTGTTAATGAAGTGCCCAGGGAAATCCGTTCCTGCGATAAAGAGCTGCTAAACAATGGGAAGCTTGACTCCTTTATTTCAAAGGTGTCTGAAACCCACAGTCGGCTACTCCAAGGAGAAGGGGCAGCTGGTTGAATAACTGTGGGGTTTCTCCTCCTCCTCGCCTGGGTTATCCCCACACATCTTTCTCTCTCTCTCCCTTCCTTCCTCTCCTGTCTTCCTCTCTGACATAGAGACACTATGGAATAATGTGGTCGTCTTTACAACACAGTAATACAGAATTTGCTCATGGGATGGTAGTGAGAGTTCTGTCAGCCTTCCATCTTGGCTCTATTTAACCGGCCTCTTGTGAAAACTGAAAGGAAAAACCATGGTGGAAAGAGCACTGGACTGGCCCTTCCCAGCAGAGTCCGGAGGCCATCCATTAGAAGCAGGACTGTGCTAGCTGCTGCCTGAGAAATCAAACTTTGGCTACCTTTACTCTTTGACCGCGGCTTTGAGAACAGGTATTTCCAGCATACCTGGAGACCCGCGTTGCCCATCAGGAGCGTGTGGCCTTTTGCTGTATATACCTAGTCGACAGCATGACCCTGGTCTCTAACCAAAGTGTCTCCAAGAAGGAGTCACTGCCTGGTAACCAATCAGCCCTGTGTGCCTAGTGGAGGTGCCCACCTTCCCCACCTTCTTTGGACCATGGATTTGGAGACATGTGAATCTGTTTCCTGAATTATAATCCCCAGGACCCTTAAACAAAGTCCTTTAACTTTCTCAATTTCTGATTATGGACCTCTCTCTCTCTCTCTCTCAAGGTCCAGAGCAAGTGGATTTGCTCACACTTTACAGTTAAAGCGACTTAGGGAACTGGTGCTTACATGGATGCATGAGGGCAGCCTGTACAGTCACAAAGGATACAAGGCTCGGGAAGGCTTGATGGACTGAGACGCTGCCTTTGCTGTGTTGAAATTCTCAGTAAGTCTTTGCTGTGTTGAAATTCTCAGTAAGTTTAAAGAAGAAATTTTTGCCTGGAGCAAACATTCTAGAGCTAGGCCTGCTGGGTATCTTAGGATATTAGACTTAGGGATTGGGAATTAACCTCGGAGCTCTGATCTGGCCTAACGGAGCTGCCAGATTTGGGTCTCCTCCAAATGGCTAGGAATAGATGGGCCGACACAAGCTTACAGATTCAAGAGACTATGAAGCTGGGACCCCAGAGACTTGAAGGCTGATGGTCTGTGGGCCATGGAGGCCCCAGTGTACAGAAAGGACAGTGGTACTGTCCGTTCGGTGGCAAAGTGAGACAGAGTCCTCTTACCCTACCCCAAATTCCAGAGCGATATGGAATGTCCCCAGGAATGTAATCCTGATCTTTCATCTGAGATTCTTTCCCCACAAAGCCACTTAACCTACTTACTTAGCAGTGTACCAGCAGCAGCAGATGAGAAACAGGTTCCATATGCAGCCATCACAATACAAGCTTTGGATTTTTTTGGTTTTCTCTCCCTGCTCCCATTATAAAAAACAGTCTTAGTCTACAGTTTTTAGCCTCTTTAATTATTTTGCATTTATATTTAATTAAAAACTCAGGCTGGGCAGTGGTGGCACATGCCTTTAATCCCAGCACTTGGGAGGCAGAGGCAGGAGGATCTCTGTGAGTTCAAGGCCAGCCTGGTCTACAGAGCAAGTTCTAGGACATCCAGGATTACATAATGAACCCCTGTCTTGAAAACTAAACAACCAAAACCAAGCCAACCAACCAAACAAACCCTCCATATTTCATTACTGAAGAACAGAAAATTTAAAAATGTCATCCATCCATAGCCCAAGCCACCAGAGAAGATCATAATCACCATCATACTTTGCATGCTCATGTTGCATGCTCACATGCACACACACACACACACACACACACACACACACACACACTCCCCATAAAGGAAATAAAATGAGATATTATTCCCCCTTCTTATTTTAATTCATTCATCTGTTTTCTGACAGGCTAGCCTCACAGAGTCCTTCCTCGGCCTTCTGAGTGCAGGGATCATAGGCATGCCCTACCCTGCCTGGCTTCATTCTCTATTGTATCATCTTGAGATGATCCTATCCGCTGTGTGTTATGTTACCACATCACACAAAATGTACCACACAGTTGTAATCAAATTTATAGTAGATGATCTAACCTCTGTGCTTTGATATTTAGGTTGATTCTCATCTCTAGTCCCCCGAAAAATGATGTTATGATAAACAGGCACAGGAATATACTTTTGCTTTCTTCTGTCCATGACAACGGCTTTTGAAATATTTTCTAGATGTGAGATTTTTTTTAATTAAAAAAAATTTAGACAGGGTCATATGTATCACAAGCAGGTCTTGAACTTGAATTCCCCATCCTCTTGCCTCCATTCTCAAGCAGCTTGTACAAGCATTGTCGGCTTTGTGTGGCGCTAGGGGTTGAACCCAGGGCTTCATGCATCGTAGCCAGACACTCACTGATGGAACTATGTCTGCAGCCCCAGAAGTAAGCTTTCTGAGTTAAGGATCTGAACAAATCGAGAGATGCTGGTCCAGTCACCTCCCAGAACTCTTGTTTTAAGTTCCATCCCCATCAGCAGGTTCCGGGGTTTGGGGAGCATCCTCAGAGTCCTACCCAGACTAAGCTTGTGGATGGGTGAGAGGTTGGAATCAATGCATACCTAAAGGTAGCTCTTACCCAACTTCCATGGAATTTCCAGAAGTGCAAAGGGTCACTAGGATGAGGGTATAAATGATGTTTCTTTCTCATGATTTGGAGTCTAGGCAACCACTGTGAGACTGAAAATCACCCCACAGAGATCACCACCAAGAAGTTGTCTAAACATTCTATTTGCCTATAATTGCATCTTATGGTTACATATAAGAGCAAGTTCACATGGTGCTGAATCAGGGTTTATAAGAATTACACTAAAACCACATCCTGTAATTTGAAAAAGCAAAACAAGGCCTCTTTCGGCTCCTTACTCAATGAGTTATATTTATCAGCTTGTATGTGCTCTCTACCCACTCTGCTTACAAGTCCCTTGAGACTTCCCATTCTTGTCACATAGACAAGCAGAGGCTGAATACTATGGCTGACATAAAAAATGAGCTCTTAACCTTCAACTCCATTAATATATAAAAATCTCAGCTCAGATCTCTTCATCTTCCATCTCCCAAGCCTCAGAACCTTCAAGTCCATCTGAGTATCAGTTCTTCTCTTTGGGGAATCCATTTGTAATCCTCCACAAGGCAGGCAGGCCTCTGTGCTTCTGGCCAAAATCAATAGAGAGAAAGAGAGGCACATCCACCCGAAATGCGGCTGGAATTTAGAGGCCCTGTCAACCAGAGGAGTTTTTACATTTGTGTTTGCAGTTGGCAAAGAGCTGCGTTGGACAATGGAAGTATTCCATACAGAGCAACATCAAAGTCTTAAAGAATTGTGGTAGATCACAGGCAGGCTTCCTTGTAAGTGGATGTGTGGCCTACAGCAACCTTTGCAGATAGATTTCCCAGGTGGGTGGTGGGTGATGTTCGTGGAACACATTCCAATGTCAAGAAGAGCTGTTCTCCAGTGAGCAGGCAGTCATGTTTGGTTGGGTGGGTGGTTTGTTTATTTTCCTACACAAAAATGCAATGGATTATACAATATCTTCAGTGGGCAGGCCTAGAATTCCCATGGCACAATGGCTCATTCTTTTAAAAATGCATTAAAGATTGATGAGCCATCTCTCATGCATAATAATACATGCTATACTCATGTGCCCGTCCTTTCTTTTCTGTTCTCTCCCATGGGCCCCTGTTTTCTTTTTCAACACCCTGACTATAAACTTTGCTGCCTGAGCTTGCTTGCATTTTTGTGGTGGTTGGGTTTTTTGTTGTTGTTGTTGTTGTTGTTGTTGTTGTTTTTGCAACAACTCAAACACATTTCCTTCCACATTTGTGACTTTTGTTTAGCCTTTCCTCTATTTTTCCCCCCATCCAAGTCATATTTACTTTCATTTTCTTCCCAATAGTCTAATTTCCCTCCATGCCTGTCACATTCAATTGAGGTTTGGTGCATGATCAAGGTTGAAAAAAAAAAAAAAAAAAGCCTTTTCTTCTCCTGATTAAAGAGGGAACGACTTTCTATCTGGTCTAATGGCTTATCCCAGAACACTGCCTATCTTGACAGGATTCCCAGCCTTTTCTTTCGAAAGGCTGCTTGACCAGCAGCTTTGTGTTCTGTCTGGAGCACATGCAGGACTTGCAGGCTTGGGGTTTGGTGCTCTGAGATCTCAGTGTTTCTTTTGTGAATGTGATGGGGAAACTTTATCGCTGGCCTGGCCTTCCCCCTCACTGCTTCTGTTGCTTACAGATGTTTTGAACTGAAATCCATGTTCCTTGTTCAAGGGGGAAATTGATAGCTCTCAGCTTGCTAATCAAGGCCTCAAAGATGTTAAATGTTATTAAACTAAGACTCCAAGAGCCTCTCTCACTAGCAGGGTATAAAGAATTGGAAAAAGGCGTCTAGTGCAGCGAGCGGTTGATTATAAGATGTGGCTTGCACAGGACGAGTTTATTCTGCTCAGATGGCGTCAGCACTGTTCTGTTTCATTCTGTGCATGGGAGAGAGGGAGGGAGGGAGGGAGGGAGGGAGGGAGGGAAGGAGGGAAGGTGTGCTGTTGGAGATTTTGCTCAAATCCGCTCTTGAGTGAGTGTGGGAGGGGATAATAGAAGTTCTAAATTGTGGAGTATCTCGTGCTCTCCAATGAGTCATTTCCTCATTTTTCATTAATTGGCTTAGATCCAACTCTAGGAGAAACGCTGTTTTAATGCATTTCTTCGCAACTGAGAAATTTCACATAAAATTTAATAAACGCAACCTGCCAATTTGAAGAAGAGAAAAAATACCTTGCCACACGCTGTTAAATTAGGCTAAGGGTATATTTCCAATTTTGAAATCACCCTTGCTTTCTAAAGCATTCATATATAAGTTAAGTATAGTTGGAGATGTATGCTGCTTAGATATAAAGAATAATATTCTTCTATTTTTCCATCTTCTGTGGCTTCCTTAAATAATCCTTTCTTAGTGGTTGTCATTTTTGTGGCAGGATAGCTTGAAGCCCAATCACAGGCAAATGTTATGTGATAACGTGGTTCTCCTCTCCTCTTAACGGTAAAAGTTGAAAAGGCAGTAAAAATAAGTGTGTAGCTGACTCAGTAATTGCCCAGTTCAGTCCTTGTTGAAATTATCCTGTAATCTAGAAATTAGAAGTTGAATAGCCCATGAAATCATCCCAACTGAGCTATTTCAGGCTTAGCTAAGCATCTTGGGGCAGGGAGAGGGTATGTTTTCCTAACTGGTTTTGTAATTATCAGGCATAAAATTGGTATGATTGATAATTTATCAAATTTCTATTTTACCAAGATGTAAACCTGCAGAACATGTCACTAGGAAAGCCCACCATGTCCTGAGATAAAGTAGCAACTTAGTGTGGAGGCTAAGTCATAAATCAGGAAGGTTAAGGACGTTATTTTCTATGTGTGATCTTGTCACCGTCTTGTGGAGTAGCAAGGGTTTCTCATGAGAGTGACCCAGCCTAGACATGGCATTTGAGCTTCAGGAAAGAGGTCCACACAGCTGCTGGAGTACAGTTGTCTCCCCCCACTCCCCACTCTCCTGAAAGACTAGAATGAGGCAGGGAAGAGCTCCGGGCTAGGTGGATTGAGCAAAGTAGGCAGCACAGTGGATTAAGTAAGCATAAAGTCTGGAAATGAAGTTTGATGGTGGCCTTTCCTTCCCTGCAACATAATCCTCAGATCTCAATCTCTCAGTGTCACAAAGATGGCTGGCCATCAACATTCAGGGTTTGTTTCATCCCTGATTCATCGGCCGTTCTGTTCCCTCTGTCTATAATACCTTATTCCCTTATCCATGTGGAATAGTGGATCTAGCTTTGAAAACTCAGTTTTGTTTTTGTTATCATCAGAATGTTGTCACTGAACAGAGATGGAGTCCGTAACTGCCCTACTACCTGCTACATGTTTCCATTCTTCTTTTTATTCAAGGCACTGCTGGGTACAAGTTTACTTGCTTTCTCTGTGTGCTTCCACTGATGAACCAGAAGCTCCCTGAGGATGAAGCTTGTCTTCATTTATATATATATATTTTTTTATTTTGCCTCCCAAAGAACCAAGCATAGTTTATAAGCTCATTGTAATTGTACAGAGTGAGTTAATGAATGAGTGAGTGACTGAGTGAATGAATGAAGAGGTACATTTTTAGCATACTGAATCAGAAACAATACTTCCAGAGATGCTGCTGAGGGCATATTATAAGACAGAGTAGATTAAATGTTATCTAAGAAAGTGCCATAAATCAAATCGTTTCCTCTGCTTTTAAGGGATCATAGACGCAGCATGAAGAAAAAACTTGAGAAGTCATCTAGTCCAAATCCCACTTCAAGTGAGAAGGTCTTTCTAGGGCTTTACTGACAAATGAGGGTCTGGCTTGCATCTGAATCCCCAAGAGCCAGAGGGAGAGAATCAACTCATAGGGAGTCTCTTCTATCACCCCCCAATACTGTCATAAATATACTTGACCTTTATCAAGTGTCTGGGATTCACTACATACTCTACTGTGTGTTTATTTTCAGTTTTCACCCTCCTGTTGTATGACTTCTCATTCCAGACAGGGCACCGGAGACAGACCAAAGAAAGTATTCCACCCATGCTTAGCTTTGTGAGCCAATGGCTTTGCTGGAGTTATTTCTAGGAATATGGATGGATAAGGGGCTACTTACAGATGCGTGATTGACTCAAAGGCAGCTGGATCATCGGAAAGCCCACACTAGCATGTGTGAGGACTCATGAGAGCTGTATCCCTGGAGCTCCCTACCTAACTTTTAGGCAGCCCAGACTGCCAGTCTCCTCTCTCAGCAGTTGGTACCCTTATCTCACATTGGGGAGGGCCTTTGGAATCTTGTAAGTTTCATGAGCTTCCTGAAGTTTGTAGTTTTGCTTACTTCAGAGTCTTCTAAACCTTCTTCTTTCCTCCAGGAGGGAATGTTTGCACTCAACAGCTTTGTGGTAGTTTGAATGTAATTGGCCCACATAATCTCATAGGGAGTGACACTATTAGGAGGTATGGCCTTGTTGGAGGAAGTGTGTCACTATGGGGCAGACGTTGAGGTTTCCTATGCTCAGAATACTGCCCAGTGTCTCAGTTGACTTCCTGTTGCCTTCTGATCAAGATGTAGGACTCTCAGCTCCAGCACCATGCCTGCCTGCATGCTGCCATGCTCCCTACCATGATAATGGACTGAACCTCTGAAACTGTTAGCAAGCCACCCTCAACAAAATGCTTTCTTTACAAGAGTTGTCGTGGTGATGGTGTCTCTTCACAGAAATAAAAACCCTAACTAAGATAAGCTACCTAATTCTTACAAAGTTCTGGGAGATTGGGAGTTCCTATCACTATTTTGCAAAGGAGGAAACTGAGGCACACAATGAATGATTTGACAAATTCTAGAGCCAGTTCTCCAACCCAGGCATGTCTTGTTCATGCTCCACTCTAGCCACCAAAGCTCCGCTCCATCACTTGAGTCCTAGTTTCCTCACTGTGAAGTCAGGGGTGTGATAGATTACAGGACTTCCAAGGTCTTCCTGCCCTGGGAGAATCGAAGTTCAATAGTGCAGGCTGGAATTTAGGGTAAGTTTGTCTCCCTTGCCCTCTGAGGTGCTCTCTGGAGAAGCATGAGCCCCGCATTTAAGTCTGTGAGGGAGAGAATTGGCTCAGCATCAGAGGCCTGGAGTAACAGATGCCAAAAGAAAATCATATTTGATTAAACAGTAATTTTCTAGCAAATTTAGCATAGTGTCTTGCAGATTTTAGGAGTCTCATAACTTTTAGGAACAAATAACAGGTTTAGAACTTGGGAAACTTATAACCAAGAGAAATTTAAAGTCATTCCTGCATGTGGTTTGGAGTTAAGCTGAATTTCTTTTATTAGCTCATATTTGTTGTACAAAGCAAGGGGATACATATTTAGCCTTTGAATTAGAGTGCTGCTTGGTAATTACTTGGTTATGCCTCTCTACACTCACATGTTGAAATTCTAATCCACAGTATCTTAAAAAGATGGTTATATTTGAAGATAATGCCTATAAAGAGGTCATTAAGATAAAGATAAAGTCATATGACTCATCACTTGAGTCTCATGAGTGAGTTCTAATCTATTTTGACTTTTCTAATGAGAAGAAAAGGTTAGTGCATTTGTGCTAACACACACACACACACACACACACACACACACACACGACACACAAAGTTGCAGGTGCACACAGCAGAAATCACATCTTCAAGAAACTAAGCTTGGGGATGGAGAGATGGCTCAGAGGTTAAGAGCACTGGCTGCTCTGCTGCTCTTCCAGAGGTCCTGAGTTCAATTCCCAGCACCTACTTGATGGCTCACAACCATCTGTAATGGGATTTGATGCCCACTTTTGACATGCATGCGTACATGTGGGCAGAGCACTCATACAGAAGAAGGAGGAGGAGGGGAAGAAGAGGAAGAGGAGGAGGGAGAAGAAGAGGAGGAGGAGGAGTGAAAGAAGAGGAGAAGAAGAGGAGCTGGGAGAAAAATTTCTATTGTTTATGCTACCCAGTGCGTGATATTTGGCTATGGCAGCTCTAGCAAAGTGATCCACTGTCTTATCATTGACCTTTGTGATGTTTAAGGCTGGATAAGTCACTTCATTGTGGTTTTCTGTGCCTTTTGTTTTTCTTTGGTATCCCAGGCTGAATGAACTCTGATCCTCCTGCATCAGCTGCTTGAGTACTGGGATTACCATCCTCTGCATGATTCTAACAGTTGTTTACAATACACAAAGGTATTGAGGTAGGTTTATTCCATTCTAAGTGAAAGCAGGCCCAAAGACACCTGATCTTGAATGCCAGCATGCCACAGAGGACCATGGAGTGTCATAAACATAGTGAGACACAGGTCATCTTAGAAACAAGAGGAAGCAGAATATGTTGGAAGAGTGAGAGAATTTTCATTTTGCTTTCAGACCAGGGTAGGACTTTAGTTTCTGCTCTTCTAACCCTCACATAACTGGACCTGAGGATAGAGCCTTCTAAGGATACAGTTTGTGGTCAAGGGACAGAGTGAAACTAACAGTTCAATACATGGATTTAGACAACAACCATGACCTCAGCTAACCAATCAAGTTTATTAACAACAGATGAGCAAATAAATTTTGCCTAGCTTCAAGGAATGAGAATTTATAATGCCCTATGTAGTACTTAGAGTAGGAAAGCATGAGACCTACCTAGTTGCATGGATTTCCTGCTATTAATTTAGGTTATCCAAGCTCTAACTTCAAATCAGGGAGTTGGGCAGCCACTGGGCAAAGAGGGATAAACTAGCAAAATAGCACATAATATCAAACAGCTCAGGCTTGGTTCTGAACTACAAACTAAGAAATGTTTCTGATTAAGAGTTATTTATCTTGACCCAATTTTTTTATTTTTTATTTTATTTTGAGAAATCAGTGGTCAGGTCAACCATGGCCACATCATTTCTAGTTTTCCAAGCTTATATTCAAATAGCTGCTTTTTGGTCTTCTTGCCTCCAAGATCTTCCATTCTGGCCTACTTTGCATCTTACTGACACTAAGATCACAAACTTTCATTAGCTCCTCCCCAACCCCAAAACATTTGTTTGGCTTTGAAACTACAACAGTTTAGTGCTTGACAAGCCTCTAATTCTGTATTGTTCTTCTGAAAAGAGGGTTGTCTGGTGGGGCGGTGAGCCCAGAAGCCAGTTTACTCCATGCCATACCACTCTGGCAATGTACTAGACAGATTTTTTTTTTTGTGGGAATTGGAATTAAAAGTGCAAACTAAGGTTTTTGAGGAAGCCATATCTACGTCTTAGAGCCTAAAGACTGAGGCTGGTTGACTAGAGAACCAAGATTCTGGAAGGGGGGATATTAACACTAAGAATCAGTTATCTAACAGTATCTTTAGTCTCCTTTCATGGACATTTACAATCAGCCTCTGCATCTGACCTAACATCCACCGGACTCGTAGATAAAAGCTGGAATGGGTGACTAAACTTCACGAGTTTCTAACTCCTATCAACCCTCAAGCTGAGGATGTGTGACTGCGACGTGAGACATTTCCTCTGAGTATTGCAGCCTATGCATGTGATGTCCTTGCCGATGTAAACTAGTGTGCTGCTTTAGTTCCATGACTATGGAAGTTCATTTCATCTCTTCCAGAGTAGATCATAGCATTGGTGGTGACCTGAATCCAGATTCCTGGGATATAGGCACTCATGCTTGGCTTAGAATATGCCTTTAAGGTGGAGTTGTTGTTTTATACTGATAGAAGCCAAAGCGCAGGCAGCTTCTGTTTTTTTGTTTGAACTGAAGAAAGGGGGTGTATGACTTGAGGGGTGGGTTGTTTTGTATAATTACATACACGATAAAATCTGTTGTACACAGAGGCAAGGATGAGATGGGGGCAGAGAAGCTGCAATGACAAAGTACATGGCTGGTCAGGAATGGAGGGATCAAGACCAGGGAAGCTTTTCATTCCTTGGTCCAGGTCTTGAGATGATAATCCTTCCCTGCAGGGCCTCAGATCTCTGCGTTTTAAAGTGACCTCACTCCCTTTGGCTTATAGGAGTATAATGGTTTTGAAACTTTGTCCAAAATTATCTAGACCAAGGCAATGTAAAAGGACACACATGCCCATAAGACAGTCCCCAAAGAGGGTGTCATAGATTGTTCATCCTCTTCCATCTGTTGGCTTAGAGGGATATCACTACTCCAGCCTGCTTTCTATTCTCCTTACCCTTTACACCTTTCCAACTCCTCCCTTATTAACATTTCTTTTACCTAAAATCCTCTTCCTTCTTGACTTAATAGGATGCCACATGTTTTTAAAGATCTATTTGAGTATGTTCTGGATCAGTGGTTCTCAGTCTTCCTAATGCTATGACCCTTAGTACAGTTCCTTATGTTGTGGTGACGCCCCCCCCCCACCCATAAAATTATTTTCACTGCTACTTCATAACTGTAATTTTGCTACTGTTACAAATTGTAATGTAAATATCTGTGTTTTCTGATAGTCTTAGGCAACCGTTGTGAAGAGGATCGTTCAACCCCAAGGGGTCATGACCCACAATTTGAGAACCACTGCTCTAGGTACTTTTCAACACCACACATGACCCACAATTTGAGAACCACTGCTCCTACAGACTTTTCAACACAACTTCACTTCTTTGAACTTCCATTGTTCTGTTTCTTTCACAATCCTCTAAAATGTAACAGTTGCTATGGTTGTTGTGTATGTGTGTGGGGGAATAAGTTCATTTCAGAATATCTAGAAGCTAAAAGCTCTCACATTCTGCAGTTCAGATATAATTAGAAAAACCAAGATATATATCACAGGATGTCAACAAAAGAAGGTGGTTCCACAATGTATAGAAATATTAGCATGATTGAAACATAAAATCTATCAGAAAATACAAAATGTAAATATTCATATGATATTACTATTCAGTTGAATCTACAACATCTCCATTGACTGTGATGACAATACCAAATAGAGAGGCGATCAGAATGAGAAAGCCAGAAAACAGAAAAGAGTTTGAAGATGGATACCATTGGAAAGGGAGTTGGTGAGAGAGAGAAGATGGGAAGGGGATGGCGTGCTGGCCAGTCCTTCCTTTTCCCAGCCTTCCAAAGAAACTGAGTATTAGCTTGGACTCTTACAGGATCTCTGCTCTTTGGAAGGAAGAGGAGAAACTGTAAAGATGAAGTACATTAAAAACAAAACAAAACAACAACAACAAAACCCCACTGAGATGACAAGGGCAAGTACCTCCCACAGCAATAGAGACTTGGTATCCATTGCCTCTGACACAGGGTGGAACACTCTAGTCTTTATGTGGAACACTCTAGTCTTTGGGAAGTATGAACCTATAGTAACAAATTAATATTTTTAAATAACAGACAAATGAATCATAATAGACATGTCTACTCACCAACACCCACTCAATAAATTTGTACACCACTCCCTATTATCAAGATTCATTAGCATATGAGGTAGCCACACCCACCATGCATTGTAGATTATAGAAACCCAAGACCAAAGTCAGAATTCTAACACCAAACATCACTTGGCCATTACCTTGGTTGATGAGTCTGCCTTTGACTCGCCATTGACCTTTGGTTCATGAGAGCACCCCACCCTGTCTGTCTCTGGGATTTCCCAAGGCTATGCCCTATGACCTGTGCTAGCTTGGGTCATTTTTTTTCCTCCTACCATCTAAACCCCAAAGTTATGCTAAGCAATGTCATGAGTTTGCTTATCCTCTGCCCACCCTGTAGACAGAACACTCTGAAAGATTTCAAGTGCAGAACATAGCACATTCTGTGTCTATTTCCTTTTCTTAAACCTTTTCAGTTTTATGAAAACATCAAAATCAATATGAATAGGAAGCTACATGTGGTGGTGCCTACCTTTAATCCCAGCACTTAGAAGGCAGAAGCAGGCAGGTCTCTGTGAGTTCAAGGCCAGCCTGGTCTATATAGAGTAGGGTCTCAAAAACAAACAAAAGCAAGGGGAAGGAGGAAAGGCAGTGCCTACCAGTTTCAGCTCGGCTTCCTGGAACTTACAAAGATCACCCCATTTCCCTTGCTTTGGGTTCCAGCCTAAATTCCTAATGAGTCTAACTCTGAGTCAAGTATTGACCAAAAGCAGATGGCAAAGCCACCCTGGGGTCCTATAATTGACAAACACAAACACTAGCCTCTCTACTTTTACAACCATTTGTACAAATCGCTAACTTCGCTACCTCCTTCTCTGTCCTACTTTTCTTTCTTCACTGAGGCTTAGAAATATCTTAGTTTTTATAATGGTGAGCTTATTGGCTTTTCGTGTGTGTGTGTGTGTGTGTGTGTGTGTGTGTGTGTGTGTGTGTATGTGGGTGAGAGAAGCCCCCTGATTTAATGATTCACACAAAGAAACTAGGCTCCTAAATTCTCCCTCAGTTGCTCACATTGAATTTCAGAGAAACATGGGAGATTCATAGGAGGATATATACCTTTCCTCTCTCACTGAGAAACAAGGAGACATGGCTTGATGCTGTTCCTTCCTGCTGCCTGGGAGACATCTTAGTACTAGGCTAAAATCAGGCTGTGAGGGAAACTGTTCTGCCTTCCTTCATCCTTGGCCGACTCTTTTTTCTCCTTAAATGGCCAAATCTATGTAATCTGTGCTGTTTTCACTCTTTCCACACATTATGCTCAAAGCACCCCATGGGTATAAGACTCTACTCCAAAGGGGTAGGTGCTTTGCATTTTCCAGAGTACAGACCTGGGGTGCTGGAAAACTGAAGCATTGCTCTTCAAACCAGATGAAAATTGGCATGCTGTTCCTTGACTCTGAAATCCAAATTGGAGGATTTTCGTTGCTTGTTCACCCAGTTGAATTTGTGTGATTCACCGTCCAAATCCAAGTCACAGTTCTGTGATGAAATATGAAACTCATTTTTTCCCCAAGACTCAGATACCACAGATTTGACTGAACAGTTCACAGCAAGGTCAACTCCAATCCTGTCACATGCTGATCAGCTCATCTGGGAGCTGCAAAGCAGGACATTTGGGTTCAAAGAGTTATTGGCACAGCTCCTCACACATAGGAGCCGTCACCAGATAATTGTTAGCTGAATAATAGAGTTGTAACGCTGCATGCTGTCTTTTATCAGCCTCGTTTTATTTACATAATGATGATGAATCTCAACGATATAATAAGAAATGCTCTGTTTACAGAGTAGCATCAGTAATTTGGAAAATAAACTGAAGACTTGCTGATGGACAGGCTGTATCATTTTTGGAGCTCAGTACAGACTGGATTGTCAGACTTCTGTGTTCAAAACTCTGAAAATTTTGAGATGGTTGACTAAAGAACATTAAACCCAGGGGTAGTGGTGGTTGTTAAGCATCATTAGACTCCATGCAGCAGGCTGTGGCCCTTGTCAATGTAAAAACCACAGTTCTCACTTGAAAGTGATTAAGAGATAGTTTATTCTGCAGCCATTTTGAGTGACTGTGGCCCAGGAACACGGATTTAGGTTACCCTAAATTCCACATTCCAATGTGGAAACAGCTTTATTAAATTTCTATAGTTTTACAGAACAAAGTAAGTCATAAATTAAGGCAGTTTAAAATACATTTGTGGGCACATCAGAGATGGGGTTACAGCAAGATGGGAGAAGATTTCCTACAGGCCACAGATGCTGTCTGATGACATTCGTAGCCTTTGGATTGGTGAAAGCTAAATTAATAGATTCTAAAAGGTTTTTATCTATTAGTCACAGGATGCTGTCTCTGACACAGAGGTGGGCAGGGAATGGTTGCTCCAGAGGGCTAGAATTAGCCCAAGATAAGGTAACTAGCCTTTGGTACTGCAACATTCCAACATCTCCATAGAACTGCAGTCCTGATCAATCAGCCATAACTTCCTTTCAGGAGTTTCCATTTCCATTCTCCATTGGAGTAACATGTGTGAGAGGCTATCATTTGGTATGCATTGACCCCATCCTTGTAGTATGCAACATGCCCCGTCATTCTCACAGTGACCATAGGAATGTCGAGCATCTGTTTGTTTTCCAAACCTGTCCTGACCCCTGTCCCTTGCCTGTCTACTTGCTTCATCTCACTTGTTCGGTGCTCAGCATGCTTGCGGACAGCAGAGGACACCAAAAAGGAAGAACTATCAGAGGTGGAGAGCACATCTTCACAGGGCAAAGAGGGAAAAAGCAAAGGAGCCTGCTGCTCTCCGAGAAAGCCAAGTTCAGAATAGTAGAGGACAAAGCTGTTGCTCCAGCAAAGCGTTCTGGCATGCCCAATAATGAGACTCTAGAACACAGCCCAGCCAAGTACCAGAGCCAGAGCCACCCACCAGTCCTAGAGAAATGGCTGATGACCCTTCAAATGGCATTGTCTGGAAGGTACAGCTAGGAACAGGTGAGATCAGGAGACTGGGGTTGGCAACATTGTGCAAGATCTTATCCATCACTACTCCATATTTTTTTCAATGGAGATGAGCAATGAAAGATGGAGATGAACTTGGAGCCCATGTACATTTTCAGGTACTGAGGAGATATGGCAGGAAAGCTGCTCTCCGTATACAGAAGACAAAGTCAAATATCTCAAATTGTCTGGGATCTTACAGAAAAGACTTCAGACAGTGCCAGTTTCTCTAAGCTCAAAGCAAATCATTTTCCATAGAGAGAAAGCCTATCAATTCTGAACAATATTTTCACATATGTTAGCATGCTGTCTTTTATTACTCTTCCCCACTGACTTACTTAATGTAGGTAATAATTAACAGGAGATGAGAGCTAATAAAATCCTTGGGAGTGTCCTATTTGCTTCCCATGTGTTCATCTGTTCAGTTTCCACTGTGCACGTATGCAACTTTGGGAACTCTTCGGCGGGTGGTGGAAAGCATGGGCACCAGGGATTGACAGCCAGGGCTCCAAGGATCGATAGTTACAATTTTAGTGAGATAACTTTGAGAGGCTTGGAAAGGATCAGGAGAGTCTCCAAGGAATACAGTGTATCTGGAACTAGTTGGAGCTGAAAACTCTTAGCACCTCAGGTCTGAAAGGGCCAGAGGAGAGTATGGGGTCATTAGAAGCAGGTGCCATTCTTAGCCATGACACAGAGGCTACTTAGACTGTGGCCACAAATAATGAAGGCCTTATAACACTCTTGGAGTACAGGAGGGGGTAAGGCCTAGCCACTTCTACCCTATTCCTTCTGCCTTTGGATCTCCTGCCACGGTTTCCTGGTCCAAGGATCCAAGGCTCTGAGGTCTGAGTCAACTTCCAACACATGGAAGGTGACCAGAAAAGTAGGAAAAAAACCTTAAATAATCACTATCTCTATTTTACAGGTGCTGAAATGGCAGCCTGGAGAGGCCAGATAACATGTCCCAAACCATACAACTAATGTTGCAAAGCCAGGATTCAAGCTTGGAACATCGCATTGCAGAATGGAAGACAACACTGTGTCCTAAAACATGTCCTCCAGTGGATTAGCAGCATGGCATGTGACAGTGAACTCTCTGCTACCCAATGGCCATTGTCTGGAGCACCGTAATTAGACACAGCCAGCCTGAACAAACAAAACCAAATTTTACAAACAAAACTTATATTAGAAATGTGTGTTGTTGGATTACCTTCACGATGAAGGATAATTGGGACCAGGATTGCAGAACATTGCCGGGGGGAGTTCGTTTTGAGAAAGGAAATGGGGGGAGGGGTAGAGTTAGCTGCATTAATTCCACAGCAACGAACTCTTCTGAGACAAGGTCAGGAGATGTGGAAGCTTACTCTCTTAAACAGTGTCCACATTCTTCTCAAGTTTGTATCCCTTTCGGCTTGTTTAAGCCCTGTGTAGCAGCTATACACGGAGCCCCATCTGGGAGGTTGGTGTTGTGCTAGATGCTGGAGACAGAGCTGTGACCGCTCTACTCTCAGGCACTAGGACCCTTGTATCAGGAGGCAGATGAAAACAAATAATGAGTAAATCCACAAGAGTGCTACAGTATATGAGAAAGACGTGCTGAAGAGTGAGGGGACAGAGAGCCACAGGAGAGGGCCAGAGACACTATTTTATATAGAATTACCAAGAAAGCAGTCTCTGACAGAGAGACATTTTGAGCCCATAACTGAAGGAGATACCTGTTCTGTAGATAGCACAAAAATGAACTTTAACCCAGTTCGTGGATGAGAATTTTAGACCTGGAAGAGACCCACAGAGGTGCTGCATTCTATAATGAAGGGAGGCCCAGGAAGTGGTCTTTTATTCAGAACCATATCATGAATATGTTATATGTTATCAATACAGCTTGATTGAAAATGTTAAATAAGCACTCTCCTGTAATTCAACAAATACTGGGTCACTATTATGTGCCACCAGCCTAGGCTCATGCTTTCTGCATTGCGTCCTATGGTTTCATGATTCACAATATATTTCAAGCTAACGAGTTTTTACTGTGACTTTATATTTTGGTTAGCCTGAGGTATGGTTTCCCTTTCTGTGGTATGTTAATATGGTAAATGATGAACCAAATCTTAGTGGTTGTGGGTACAGCTGTTTGTTATCAACCACTCTATCCCTATCTCTTCTTTTAATTGATGACTTTCTTCTTCTTCTTCTTCTTCTTCTTCTTCTTCTTCTTCTTCTTCTTCTCTTTCCTTCTCCTTCTCCTTCTTCTTGTTAGAAATTATTCTGCTGGTCCATGTTTACTGGTTAAATTACACTCCGTTCGCTCTTTCAAGCAACAGAGAAATTCTTGTTCTAGTGTTGGAGGTTGGGCAAAAGAAGAAGAACTTGGGCATGAAGGGAACCAGAATATTCAAATTTACATCATAGGGCAAAGTTGGCATCTCCAGAGAGAACTGGCAACAGAAGGCAACACAAGAGATGTCCAGGCATCACACCAAGCATAGGGTGTATACATAAGAACAGAGTCAGCTACCAGGGTGAGGAGACGGCCATTTGAACAGAGACACGGATACAGGACTGAAGGCGAAGAGACAAGAGGTTTGCAAGGCTAGGTAGAGTGGGGGACCAGAACGGCAGCAAGGAATGGGGTCTGTGATGGTTCACTTTGATTGCAAGCCTGACTGGGCAAAGTGCTAGTCAGCTGGAAAGCACTGTTTCCGGATGTCGCTGCCAGAGTGTTTCCAAAAGAAGACAGTGCTGCAACCATCAGGCTTAGTAAAGGAGATGGTCTTTGGCAGTGTGGGTGGGAATTGCCTTTGAACACAGAGGCCCAAACAGAACACGGAAATAAAGGAAGGGCCAGTCTGTCCTCCTTTCTTGAGCTAGCTCATCCATGTTTGTCTTCGCGGGACATCAGAGCTCCTGGTTTTGATCCTTGGGGCTCCAGCATTTACACTCCACTCTCTGGTTCTCCCTAGTCTTTCTTCCAGTTTTGTACTGAACTATATCACTGGCCCTCCAGTTGTAAATCCTGCAGAGGGAATTTTAATACTACTTCGTGTAAGTTTATATTAGAAGTAATCGTTACCCAGACACTAAGGTCCATGCCTATAATATTAGCTACTCAGGAGGCTGAAGTAGAAGGATCACTTGAGCCTAGGAGTTTATAACCAGCCTAAGCAATGGAAAAAAATCACTTCAAAATTCAATCTAATTTAATTGAAAAACAAAAATATTGTCAGTCCTGTAAGAGTTGGAATGGAAGACTTGGAATGTTGTCTTTAGAGAAGTGTATCCGTAGAGTTGTCTGTGGCAATATAAGAACTAGAGTTCTCTAAAGAAAAAGAAATATATGTGTGTGTGTGTGTGTGTGTGTGTGTGTGTGTATACAGAGAGAGACAGAAAGACAGACAGACAGACAGAGACAGAGACAGAGAGAGACAGAGATAGAGAGAGACAGAGAGAGAGAGAGATGTATAAAAGGACATTTGTGATGAGAATCAGCTCACACAGTATGAGGCTAAGAAGTCCCATAATATGTTGGTCCTACCCATAATAACATTGCACTGGATAGAATGCTTCCAACATGTGTGGGTTTTTTTTGTTTTTGTTTTTTTGGTTCTTTTTTCTTCAGTGGGTGCACATTTAGATTATACATGCCTTTTATAAATCTTTACTTTCTTTTGAAAATCTGACTAGACAGGTCGAGGAAGTGATAAGACAGTTGCATGGGTGGACTGGAGTGTGTAAAGAGTGGACCGTAGTAGACAGTCCTTCCCATATCCTCTTAGCTCCCTCCGGTCTCATGCAGCCCCCAGTCCTCTATTTCCTTATTGAGAGTCACCCAAGAACATTTGTGTACAAGGAGACAGCACTCAAATTCTAGAGAGTTCACAGGCAAGGGGGCAGCCCCCAGCCTAAGGAAGATGAAAGCTGGTAGATAAGCAGCAGCTTCCTCATCCCTTTGGTGGCAAGCTTTGGGTGCATGTATTCCATAGTTTTCCCACGGATGCTTCTCAGGGCATACCGTGTTGACTGACTACCACTCCCATAGCATGTCCCCATTTCCTTTCTGGTGCTTCCTACCACAACTTCTCAAATTAGCTGCTTTTACCCAAAGACTTTTCTCAGGATCAGTTCCTGGGAAAACCCAAGCTCAGAGAGTGACCAAACCAGAATAAATCCAGGTTATCTGGCTGCACAGCCCAGACCTTAAGGACTGCATATGAATTAAAGAAGTCTCTCATAAGAACAATGAATTCTGAGGGACTAAAGGGGAAAGGATCCAAATGCCAGACTGAATGGTGGAACGTGCCTATAATCCCAGAACTCAAGAGGCCGAGGCAGGAGGATTGGAAGTTTGAGACAAGCTTGGGCTACATATCGGGACTGTTTCTGTCTCAAACAAGAAAACGGAAAAAAAAAAAAAAATTCATTCCAAGCTGATAAAGTCTTATGGTCAAGTGTTGGTTTTGTTTACAGCAAGTTCTGAATTGGGTATTAATCTCTGTGGGAGTCAGTGATTACTTATCTGGCTGTGACTTTTCCAGTAACTTTATCTTTTCAGATTGGAGGAGGAACAATGTGATGGTGTGAGAGCCTCTTAGCCATCAAAAAGATATGGCAGGCATGTGAAGGACAATTATGAGTACTCATTCACTTTTTCTACCAATCAAGAAATGTTACCCCAGACACGGAGCAAAAGGCCCATTCCTCCACATCCTAAGTTCATGAGGAACTTTGTGGTTTATCCTCATCCTTACAAGGAGAAAAAAGAGACCACAAGAAACAGGAAATAACCACATGCCATGTCTCGGTATAATAGGCCTAACGTGTCTGGCATGCTTCCTTTTTCCACTTGTTCTCAAGCTTTTATGGCCCGATTGAGAGTCTGAACTGAGGTGAGCACAAGTGACTCCAAATGGACACCATGTGAAAGGTTTTGCACTTTCTTCTTTTTAAAAACAATCTTTAAAAAGTAATGTTTTACATGTCTGGGCATTTGCCTGCATGGATGTCTGTGCATTGCATGTGTGCCTGGTGCCCATGGGGACCGGAAGAAGGAGCTTGTGGAACTGGAGTTAAAGATGGTTGTGAGCTCCCATGTGGGTTCTTGGAATTAGACTTGGGTCCTCCAGAAGAGCAGTCAGTGCTCTTAACTGCTGAGCCATCTCTCTAGCTCCTACACTTTATTTTTTAAATTTGTGTGTGTGTGTGTGTGTGTGTGTGTGTGTGTGTGTGTGTGTGTGTAGATCAGAGGACAACTTTCAGGAGTTGGTTCTCTCCTTCCACTGTAGGAGCTGACTAGAACTTAGGTCATGAGGTTTGTACAGCAAGAACCCCTCCTTCTGAGACATCTCACTGACCTGGCTTTACACTTTTTTTTTTTTTTCATAGAAGGAAGAGATTGGCAGAGTTACTAAATCAGCCTGGGCCAGCAGTAATGAGCATTGGCCATAACGACCCGTGGAGGTCACCAGGCAGGTGTGGAAAGCATACTGTGACATTCCCAAAGGTCTCTGGAGTCCATCTTGGTTATCCCCATAATCTGCATTGGTGGAAAGGAGCAAATCTCAGCACCGCCAGGATGCTTGCAAGTCTGGTTTGAGATCCAACTCCACTCCATTTTCTTGGTGGACTCTTCTGGGGTCCAGGGCTGTTGTCTGTAAAATCACAGGCATCAGGATCCCAGCACAATGCAGCTGTATCCTTAGAGAGGCTCTAATAAAGACACTGTCGCCACTGTGGGCAGGACAGGACAGGGTAAACCAGTGAGCAACAGCACACACCAGAACTGGAGACATAAAGCACCCACTGTTGCTCCTAGACTCATGGGACATTTCTAGAATGGAGGATAAGGATGGATTTGTCTGTGAAGGGGCAGGTGTGCCAGTCATCTGTGTCTTTCTGCAGGGGTGGGGTGGGTGGGGGTGGGAGAACACTACTACTGCTGTTTCTGAGCCCCGATGCTGTTCCGCCTGTTCTAGGAAGCTGGTCGTTTCCTGCTAGTAGCTCTCCCTCACCCGTGGCTTAATCCAACTGGAATCCAGTGTAAGGAAGGAGGGCTATAGCCTCCCAAGACAGCCAGCTTCCCATGGTGCAAAGTAGACCACAGAAGGGCAGAGAATGGATCGGGAGGAGTAGGTAGAGACTAGACCGCCGAATAATGGTAGCTGCTGCCCCGTAGAGCTGTTACTCTGTGCAGCTTTCAGAACACAGCAAACGCACGGCCAGCACTACACGTCTGTTAGTAATATGTCACCTAGAGTTCCCCGAGCCTCTTCATATCCTGGTTGCCACAGGATTGGCAGGTTCATTCCTTATCCTTTCACTTGGAGAATCACCCTGAGAAGGACAAAGGCCTGATTCCCATCCCTGGGCCATTATTTGTGAGTGACAATGACCCCCACAATAGGGTATATTTGTTGGACCAAGAGTTGAACCATTATATGCTGCTTCCACCTAGATAAGCTTTCTTCCCCCTATAAAGTAAATCTCCAAGCTCGATACCACACCACCCAAGCTGGGCAGATGGTAAGTCTGTTCTTCCTCTCTCTCTGCTTTGTAGGAATGTAGGCTCAGAGGATCCTTTGGTGAGTACAAGTCATTTACAGAATCGAATCTTGCCTCTTTCTTTTTTTTCCAGAGTTCATTAATAAGAAAAATTGTTATAATCCATTGGCTCTAGTCATTGGTAAAACGGTATGTAAGAGGCTTTACTTTTTTTCTTTTGACATTTAATCTTTATAGCCACTCTGTCAAGCATTAGCCCCTCTATTTTGTAGGAAAGAAAATTGAGACTCCAAGGTTTTCCTGCACTGTGAGTAGGTAGCAGGAGGCTCACTATGTGCCTACATTGCTTGGAGACTTTCATAAAGTAACTGATTAATCATCACAACTCTATAAGGGGCTGCTCTGGCCCCAAAGGCCTTTGCACCTCACAGCCATGTCAACAAATCCTGCTTGTATCATATATTCTCTCCTAAACTTTTTCTCTAGTCACAAAACACATGGAAGCCAAAAATAAGCGTCCAGTCTTTAGAAGGCTTATCTTACAGAGGAAGACATGAATCACACAAATGGACCCATCTGAAATGATTCAGAACTGTACTGAGTCAGTTGCTAAATTGAGCGGCACAGTTCACCATGTTGGGGGAACTTAGAAAACAGGAAGACTGAGAAGTCGCGAGAAGAGGCTGAATGAGAAGCTGGATTTCAGTGAGAATAAGGTTGGGCAAGAGAGGGAAGTCAGTAGGGACACTGGGATATATGGATAGAGAAGGAAGACAGAAGCGAGTCCCGCCAGTGTAAGAGGAACATGAGCTTACTGCAGAAGAGTGTCCTAGCAGCTAGAGCAAAGAGAACAGAGCAAGAATAAGGCCGTCATAAAAGTCACAAGAGGACAAGAGTCAGTGTGGCAGGCAAAAAGCTCATCTTAGTTATGGGGACATGGGATCTATGGGAGCATGAGGCACTTTCTGCCTTAGGAGGAACGGGAGACACCGAGGGAACGGCTATCAAGACACTAATGCTGAGGAGCAGGTGCTAAGTTACAGAAGAAAACTACAGGGGTGACTCCACTAGTCACTAGCATGGTCATGCTCAGTCAAGGAAGACAGCTCTTCCTTGACTGTCCCAGACGGATGGAAGAGCTGTCTATGCACTGGTTTCCTGAGTTATGCAGAAGCATCTCCAAAATGGAATGACTATGACTCTTCTGGTTAGAGAAACACAGTTTTTTTTTGTGTGTGGTTTTTTCTTTTTCCTGAGGAGTGGGATGCCTACCTTTACCAAAAGCTTCCAGAACTCCTTTCTGGTCTATCAGACAAACATTAGACATCACTCTGTTAGCTGTGTGAGACTTTAGGGTTGATAGGCAGGAAAGTTGGGGGGTGGGTAAAGGGAGGCTCCTTACATCCCCAAGTGTGTGTGAGGAATGCCTCAAAATTGGTAGACTGAAGAAAAAGTCTAAACAAGTCCAATTTATCATCGTGTTAAACCTTGAGGAATTTAAAATACGTGGGTATTAATCAACCAGTCAACCACTATTTACTCATTGAGCAGAAGTCCTGCTCTGCTTTGTCCCTGAGAAGTGTTTATACCCATGAGTTCTCTAGGCAATGAAATGGCATGTTTTCATTAAAATATGCACTTTAATTTCTGCTAAAATGTCTAAGGAACCATTTCCAATTAACTTCCGATTACCAGTTATCTCTGAGTGTTACATGTTTCCTGTTAAGACCTAGTAACTCTGACATCTCGACCACTTGAAAATGTAGGTGCTTCCCTGCAAAGCAAAGCAGCACACCAACGATCAAATAAACAAAATCCCTCTCCGGTCAGCAGGTCGGCTCTCATTTCCTTAGGGAGAAGCCACAGTCACGCTGTAAATATATTTAATCTGTCGATGTCTGCCCTCCTCTCTGGTCTTCTCCTGGTTATTGAGCACAGATTGAGAGTTGTATTTATTTGTTCTTTTAAATCTTTTGAATTATCTTTGCTGCCTATAAATTAAGAGAAACTCACTCTGCCTTGAAAATAAACAGCATATCTCAGTCGAAAGCATGCCTCATGCTGTATGATGTTTGTTCCAAATAATTTCTCTTATGTGTGTAAAAAGAAAATGAGAGAGAGAGATGGAGAGACACAGACACAGAGACACAGAGAGACAGCAGAGGGAGATGAGGACATGAAACGTTTTCTCAGAACATAGTGGGAGTATGGACTGAGTCCTTGAAGCGATAATAAGTATTAACTTGAAAACATCTGCTCCAATCAAGTCTCCGTCAAACTTTTGAAGAGGCTTTACCAGACACAAAATGGCATTTCCTGATCAGCTGTCGGGAATACTGTGTGTCTACAGCCATGAATCACATCCCCTGTTTGTACATTCCATTTCACAACAGAAACATGAGCCTTTTCCTGCTGGTCCTTACCAGCTTTGCCGGGTAGGGAAAGGAATCAGCCTCTTTCCTGTGAGGCACCCAGCCTGAACATTCTACTCCCCAGGGCTAAGAGGCAGCGCAGCACCAAGATGAGAGAAGATTAGGTGACAATTCTACAAGCTGTAAGAAAAACCCAACAAAAAAGGGTCAGGGCAGGGTTCTGTTTATTGTCTTTACAGGATAATAGAAATACCCATCTTCAGGAAATCAAAAGGCCTTGGACACCTAGACGTCTACAGCAGAAAGGAAGGACCTATTGGTACCAATATACTGTACAAGGTAATATCTCACTGCCTAACATCAATATCTCTTTAGCTCTAGAAAAGTTGTGGTCCTGATTCAATTATAAATCAAGCTGGCTTTGGAGCTGGAATGTAGCTCTCTCCTTCTCTAAACCCAAGCATATTGCTAAAAGAAAAATTAAAAGATTCTGTCTCATATCAGAAGAGCCAACTGGTGTGGGACAGAAGAAAACCAATAATCTAGGGACCATTGTTGTCAAGATTCTATTTCTTTCCATGCTTATCCTTGATTTCTCGGAATCCTTCCTTAAATCATCCTAAATCCAACCTTTCCATTTTGATATTAATAATGTTCAAATTTTCCACAGTGAAAAATAAGTCTTCCCAATAGCAATCTCTGAAGTTTCCAGAAGGAAGATGGGGCCCCACAGCAACAACTCTACCTGGTCTAGAATGATGCCATTGTACCTAAGAACATGACTCAATGATCAGCTTTGGATTGTAAACTCTTCAGGACAGTTCTAAGATGAGATGGTCCATCATATTCCACTTCTAGCCAGTACCTCAGATGACTTTACCCATTACTATGAGACTAGTTACAAACATTACAGCTAGTTCTATTGAGACTTAACCATTTAGCTTTCTTACAGGATCCCACAGAGAGACCATCACCCCCCTTAACATCAGGAAGCAATTTTAAGAAAATGACGCCCCCTCTCCCAAAAGTTTTCAATTTCTCAGGGTTTATGGATAAGTTGTTATAGGGTTGCGGGTGGAACAATAAAATTTAGACTCAGGATTCTTGTTTGGAAAAGAGAAAAAAGGGGAATAGATAGGTATAGGATATTAAAGTAGATTATTGTATCTACTAGTAAACTAATTTAGCAAACTATCAGCCCTAGATCATTTGCACTGATATGGATTCTTGTATATTGATACAAATGTAAACTATTGTTATATTCTATTTAAGATAATTTGTATCTTGATACAAATTCAAAACTATAATCATCATATTGTACACATGTCCCTACTCCTACTTGAAAGATTTTGTATACTGATGCAAGTGTAAAATTTTATTTGCCATACTGTATGTATGTTCTACCTGTTTAGGACATTTTGTATATTGATACATATTAAGGATATTATTGTCATATTGCACTATACATTTTTACCTCGATTTAAGATAGTTTGTGTATTGCCTCAATTTTGAGGTTATTCTCCTTATACTGTCCATCTGTTTACAAGCTGTTTACCTTGTTAATGTGAAGCCTTAGTCCTTAGGTTATTTGGGTAGATAAGACTTAAAGATTAATAGTCACGCATGCTTGTCATAGCTATAATTATGTTAGTTAGGTTTTCCAGATGTACAGAAACATATGTCAGGTTTCTTCGAACACTTCATAGACCTAGAGAATGTGGCATTTAAATGTGTTATTAACTTAGAATGCTGTTGACATGAGACACGATTGCTCCTAGCAGCACTGATCTACTCCCAAGAGAATGTTGGTCTTCTAAGACACTCCATTTGGAAGTTTGTCTTCTTCTTGGCACAAAATGGCCTGCTGGGCAAAGAATTGCCCTTGCCTCAACTGCTAACAGTATGCACACTGTCCTTTCCAATGAGGACATAAAACTATTGAACCTTGCCAAGACAGGGTAAGATGGTCTCTCAGAATTCCTGCTTCTGAAAATGGTCTGTCAGATATTCTAGGCTTGTAGCCAAAATGGATGCCCCAACAGTGCTGAGAAATTTTAGGTGACTGTCCAGGCTGCCAGCTGTCTCTGTCTATTCTCATAATTTTTTGGAAATTGCTTGCTTGCATTTTCTGTTTTCTCAGGTATTATGTTCCTTCTCAGGTCTTTGATGGGATTGAAGACTAGACAGTTACAGTTATAATCCTCTCATATCATAGCTAAGGACATTTCAGATACTGAATTAGATTTTTTAGAATAGGATAGCTATTGGAGTAACCTCTGTACCAAACCATTTACCTATGTTCTGGACATCTCTGGATTTTAGTATGTGTCTCTTGATTGATGCTGTTCTTGCAGGTTGTATTTCTATTTTGTTTAGGTTATTACCTTTCCCCTTTCCTGGACAATACTTGATAATCATTCCTATTGTATATAGTTTTGTATTAGGTTAGAACTTTCTTATTTAGACAAAAGGGGGAGATGTAGCGGATATCTGCTCTATGATCCTGAAGCACAGCCCTAGAGATGTAGTAGGTAACTGCTCTACCTGCCTCTGACCTTCAAGTACATGCCCCTGGGGTGTAGCCTTGGCTACCCTTAAAACCTGAGATGCATGTAAGACTCCCTCTTGGCTTCCTCATGGGACTTGGATGCAGGACTGACTGTGTTGTGGGATGTCTTTCTGTACGCTGTGAATATGTGCTGCTCTGATTGGTTGATAAATAAAGCCATTTGGCCTATGACAAGTCAGGTTATAGCTAGGTGGGAAATTGAAGAGAGAGAGAGGAAGAAGAAAGGCAGAGGGGAAGAGACGCCAGCACCGCCAGGAGAAGGAAGATGTGAAAATACCAGTAAGCCGCGGCCATGTGGCAACTTATAGATTACTAGAAATGGGTCAAGTTATAGGAGCTAGATAGCAAGAAGCCTGCCATAGGCCATGCAATTGGTAATTAATATTAAGCCTCTGAATGATTATTTTATAAATGGCTATGGGACCTTGAGGCTGGGCGAGACCGGAGAAACCTCTGGCTACATGACTGAGATGGCAGGAACCATGTGAGACTGTGCCCCAGCATTTGAGAACCTGAGACAATTCTGTTCTGTACAGTGGGTTTTTCTCCCTGAATAAATTCCTTTGCCCTTTAAGCAGACTCCATGATTTTCTCACATTAGTGGAACATTACTTTAACTGTGTAAAGGTGTGTGTTACATTTGTTTCTGCTACCTTTGTTAATGATGTAAGAATGTGTTCATTTGTTTGTGCTCCATTAGTTTAATTATGTAAAGATGTGCTTCATTTGTTTCACCTTGCCTGCCTAAGGTACCTGATTGGTCTAATATAAAGCTGAACAGCCAATAACTAGGCAGGAGAGGGATAGGTAGAGCTGGCAGGCAGAGAGAATAAATAGGCAGAGGAATCTAGAGAGAAGAGAGAAGAGAACGAGGGAGAAAGAGAGGGACACACCCCGAGACAGAAGTCAGGCAGCCACCAGCCAGACGGCCAAGAGAAACAGTGAAAGTAGGACTTACAGAAAGAAAGAAAGGTAAAAAGCCCTGAGGTGAAACATAGATAAAGAGACACAGATTAAAATAAGAATTAAGAAAAGGCTGAACATTCATAACTAATAAAATTTCTGTGTCATGATTTGGGAGCTGGTTGGTGGTCCAAAAGGAAAAGCCTGTTACAAGGGGCCAAGCCCTCCAGGGTTTTCTATGTATCAATTCTTCTATAATCTCTTGGAGATCGCTATTATTTCTTTCTATGCTATTTGTTGGAGATAGGCATTACTCACCAGCTCCATTTTACAGGAAGGAAAAACTGAGGCTTAATTAATGTGTCAGTCAACACCCAACTGGGACAAGATAACCATTCTAAGTATTTACACCCAGAGAAATGTGAGCAAAAGATTTGGTTATACTGATGATGGGGGCCATGAGAACCCAGACATCTATGGTGGGGGTAACAGACAGTCTGGCACAGCAGAAACACTGGGAGGGGCTGGCTACCGAAGCCCATGAGCCATGTTATCCAGTAGAAGGTGGAGCCACAGGAGATACGCACCGGGTATTTGTAGTAGCCAGTCCTTATGGGCTGAAGCCACTTAGGAGCCAGAGGGCCTGGGCAATGTACTGTCCTAAAATAAAAGACAAGCAGAGGACATTGTATTAGTGTAGTCCCCTGTGGATCAGGCAACACACTCAAGGTAAGAAAGTTTGACCAGGATTCAGTTACTGAGCTTAATTATCAAAGTATATGAGGAGAACGGAGCGGCTGTAAGGGACTGTGCAGTCATGAGACTAGCATGGTTGGCATGGTAACCAGAGGGATGGGGAGGGAAAGATTAATGGACCCCAGAGGGAGAGGGATTTTTGTAGAACATGCTATCTGAAGAGGAGTAATGAGTTTTTTGTCAAGGGATACACCTAAAACCTCACAACGGTGTAGGGGGCTTGGAGAATATTGATTTATTTATTGCAATGATAGGAATTGGATAAAAACATGTATCTTGATTATTCTGCCCCTTCCCCTTTATTTTTGGGTCATTGTAATATAGACTCTCATGTAGTACAGGCTAGCCTTGACCTCACTATGTAGCTGAGGCTGGCTTTGAACCCCTGATCTTATCTCCTCAAGTGCTGAGATTACAGGTATCTGCCTTCGCATCAGGCTCTCCTTTCCTTTTTCTTTCATCAGCTGGAGTTCTGCACTGGCCAAACACAAGAGACCCTGCTCAGGATGACATTCATCCTTTCTGTTTTTGTGAGAAGACCAAAGCCTGGAGAATTTCAGTCACTTTTCCAAGGCCGTACACCTATTTATACAATTGAAAAAATCAATATATCTGATCCCAAATCCACATTTGTTAACCACTATCCTGGACTCTTTGTTTGTGGATAATTTCTTTTTTTTTTTTTTTTTTTTTTTCGAGACAGGGTTTCTCTGTGTAGCTTTGCGCCTTTCCTGGAGCTCACTTGGTAGCCTGGGCTGGCCTCGAACTCACAGAGATCCGCCTGCCTCTGCCTCCCGAGTGCTGGGATTAAAGGCGTGCGCCACCAACGCCCGGCAGATAATTTCTTATATTACTGCTTCACGTCAAGTATTTAGACTCTGCCCACCTCCTGGTTACAAAGTCAAATTCACACAGAGGCTCAGAGCCATCCACATCTGATGATTTACTTCCTGCTCTCTGGATCCTGCCCCTTCAACATCACCTTGGTTCTCCTCGTCTCGTTAATTGACTGTCTACACATTACTAAGTATCACTCCCATTCGTAACTTTTCCCATGAAGACAGGGTAGCTCTCTGTGAGAATTGAGACTGTGGTGCATACAGATCATGAGCTTCTCTGGTACCCAACCAAATCATGCAACAGAAATGTGTTATCCTGCCAGGGGCCAGGTGTAAGCTGGCTGAAACCAACAAGTAGAGACATCGGGCTTTAGAAGAAATTCCAGTGGTGAAAAGCTCCATATTTCAGATGTGTATTGTTGTGTTACTCATAATTATGGACTATTAGAAGCAGTACAAGGATCCAAGAACACATCACTCTCACATGACTGCCTTGCACCACACACTGATGAAAGCTTCGAGTATACTTTTGGACAAAGCTGTTAGGGGATGCATTGTGATGTAAGGGGGAAAAAGAGTAAAAACTTCTTGCCCATATTTTTGGCTCCAGGTAGGTGGGAGAATTCTCTGCCCAGCCAGAAGCAAAGTTCAGTCCAGGAGAAGGAGGAAGTGGTTTGGGCAGCTCTGGCCAAGCCTGAAGGAGATCTTTTTCTGGGGTATTTTTATATGCATCTTCTCCCTACCAGATTAGCAAGACTTTGAAGCCCAGGAAAAGGCTGTGATCCAGGAAACAGTGGCCTAGGAGGATTAGCAGAGAAATGGTTAGTAGATACAACAGTACAACTTCCTATGGCTCATACCTGTCTAGCTCATCTCTCCATAGGTAAGAGTCTGAGGTCAAAGCCACAAGTCAAGTATCTGTCTAGCAGCCAATCTCCAGAGTCCTGGATTTCACTGTGATCTGCAGACCCTTGGAGATTTCTGGGACCCATTAGGAGGTTTTTCAAGGTCAAATTGTTTTAATATTATGATGATATTTGCATTTCTTACTCTATGTGAAAAGTAACTATGGACAAATCTGACACATTGATGTAAGGCAGTGGTTTTCATGCTTTGATATAGTTTGGTGTTTAAACATGTTCATATGGCTTTTTAAAACTAGCTCATCTGATTATCAGTCCAGGAAAGGAGATGGCAAGTGTCCTAGGCAGGGTTACTATCCCTGTGATGAAACACCATGACGAAAAGCAACTTGGGGATGAAAGGGTTTATGTAGCTTACATATGCTGAATCACAGTCCTCCGAGGGAAGCCGAGGCAGGAACTCAAACAGTGCATTAGTCTGGAGGCAGGAGCTGATGCAGAGGCCGTGGAGGATGCTGCTTACTGGTCTCCTGATCATGGCTGGCTCAGCCTGTTTTCTTATAGCATCCAGGACCATAAGGTCAGGGGGGACACTACCCACAGTCACAATGGGCTAGTCCCTCTCACATCACTAATTAAGAAACTGCCCTCTAGGCTTGCCTACAGCCAGATCTTATGGAGCCAATTTCTCAACAGAGAGCCCCTCCCCCCAGATAACTATAGCTTATGTCAAGTTCACATCGAAGCGGGCAGCATAGCGAGTGTGCAGAAAGCATTTGTGTTTCAAACCAGGTGTATTGTCTATTACAAGGAACAAAATCTTGCTCATTTGAGTAACAAGCTGAACCTAACAACACATTTTTCACAGAACCCATTTTGGTTTGACAGGTGACTTGACAGTCTGTGGTTATTCAGATTGAAACACTTGGCAGGGATCTTACAAAACCAGAGCAAAATCAGTTTGCCACTTCAAGTGTAGATAGAATAGAGTGCCGAGGATCCGCTGAGTGAACATGTAAAGAGCCCATGAAGTACAGAGTGAATGTGTATTGGTGACATGGATACAGCCATGACAAGAACCAACACCTCAGGCCCATAGGAAATTGGCAAAGCTTCTTCGGTCAGGTTTGGAATGAAGGAGGCTTCCTCTGTTTGTGAGTGATTGACCTGTTCGCCCCAAAACTCCAACTGCATCTTCTTCCTCCCTGGTGTTCACAGTTGGAGATGGCTCAACCTCAGGGACCTCCAACTGAGACCGGCTGACTCCCCACTACTGTGTTGTGGTGATCGGTGGGTGCCAGTTCATTAACCACCTCACCCCAGCTTTTCTGTGAACACCTGTCTATCCTTTCTTTCTTTTTAATTAATTAATTAATTTATTTATTTATTCTTTCATTTTTCTTTATTAAGAAATTTTCTACTCACTCCACATACTATCCACAGATCCCCTATCTTCCCTCCTTCCACCCCCCAGCCCTCTTTCCCAAGCCACCCCACATCCCCACATCCCCCAAATCGAGGTCTCCCATGGGGAGTCAGCGCCCAGCACACTGAGCCTAGGCAGGACTGGGCCCTCTGGATATGGAAGACTGTTGTTTGGCTCGAACTGTTTGGGGGGCACCCAGGTAGGGGGATCGGGATCTGTCCCTGGTCTATGGGCAGGCTTCTGGAACCCGGTGCCTGTGGTGTGACACCTTGCACAGCCTTGGTGCCATGGGAGGGG
Source organism: Peromyscus attwateri (assembly GCA_902168425.1). Classification (NCBI taxonomy): domain Eukaryota; kingdom Metazoa; phylum Chordata; class Mammalia; order Rodentia; family Cricetidae; genus Peromyscus; species Peromyscus attwateri. The sequence goes on from CABHPP010143338.1 coordinate 59,796, forward strand.
ACTTGGACCTGTCTGTCCTTTCTTTATTCTCTCATCTTGTCAGGTCTTTTTACAGTGCTGGGGATGAAATCCCAGCCCCATACTTGCTATGTAAGCGCTCTATTGTCGAACTAGAGACCAGCCTGAGTGTCAAGCTTTTTAGCATAAAAATAATTTCTTGGAAAAATCTAAGTTTTCATTATGAACCTATGAGTTTCCTAATACCTAAAAGACTTTGCTGATTAACTTGGCCAGACTATAAACAAGCATATTTTTGATATTGCACAAAAAAATTGTAATCATGAACAGCACTTATAATTCAGTGATAGATCAATGCACGTGTCAAAAGCGTTCACAAGACAAGGATCTGTTCCAAGTTCGAGGTAGTTAGTAGCATTTAGTATAACAGTAAAGAAATTCATTGATGTCCTTTAAGAACTATAATTAATCAAAGGGATATTTTGATGCAGGGGAGTGACCTGAGGGCCCTGAGTATCCCAAGCACATGCCCTTCTGCAGAGCTGTGTTCTCATCAACTCCTCTTTAGCAGAGTCCCTCTTGTGAGATGTTTTAGATAGCAATAAAGAAAGGGGTTGCCTATTATCTGAAAAACATACACAGAAACACTCCTTCCTTCTTCAGTTTCAGCTACCACCCCCACCCCACCCTCCCTGCATCCAGGGAGGATCCTCAGAGCATAGCAAAATATGCAGACGCTTCAGTCCTCCATGGAAAATGCCATGCAATTTGCATATATTCTCTCGTGTACTTTAAATCACCTGTGGATTATTTACAATACCTGACATGATGTAAGCATCATATAAATGTTTGTTATCATGTGCTGTTTAAGGAATAAAGACAGGGATTAGAGGAATGTCCTTGCGTGTTTAATAGCAGTGCATTTTTTTTAACAGTATTTTTACTCTTTGGTTGGGTGAATTTGCAGATGTGGAAGCTGGGGCTCTGGAAGGCTGACTGCTATTATCGTGTACGACTAGATTTCCTTCAAATACTTCAACCAAAGCACCATATTACAGCAAATTAAATGCAGAAGCAGAGATGAGATTCCAGATGTCTTTTGTTAGGCTAAACTTTAAAGAACTTGCAAAAAAATGCAAAATAATTTCAGTACTGTCATTTAATGTTCTTTCATTGTGAAAATATGTTCCTTCTTCATAAAACTATGTTATGATAACATATTACAGAGCCTCTTTCATTTCATTTATTTATTTATTTATATTTTTGTTTTATGTGTATGGGTGCTTTGCTTGCATGTGTGTCTGTGTACCACATGCATGCCTGAGAACGTGTCAGGTCCCCTGGAGTTACAGACAGTTATGAGCTGTTATGTTAGTGCTGGGAATCAAAGCCAGGACCTCTGGAGGAGCAGTCAGTGCTCTTAACAGCTGAGCCATCTCTCCAGCCCTGGAGCCCTTTCATTTTAATGAATACATAAATATTTTTAAATTTTCAATTTTAATGTATGTCAATAAATACTAATGCATATAACTCACCCAAACAAAAACTCTTAGATCCTCCAAAGATTTGAAGCATATGAAGAAGTCAAGACTGGCTGTTCAAGGACTGCTGACAACTTTTGATGGTTCAGGATACTCTCTTTTATCCACTGAGTCTTCTAAAACGATAGTGAGGAAGTTTTAAAAAACATTCTTTTTAAAACAAAAAGTTATTTAAATATAGAATGCAAGCCCATGCATGGAAAATGCCAATAAACTCTGAGAGTATTATGTGTACTCACGCATAAGAGCTGGAAGGAGACTGTGATGATAATTGAAAAGTCAGGGCTTTTTTGATGTTTTTATATCAATGTTTCAATGGTTTGAGCAGTCAAATGAAAAACAGTCAAATACACAGCAATGGTATCATTTTTGTCAAATGGTTTAGAGTGTGATTTCTCTAGGTCCTCCCCTTTACTTCATAAAGTCCAGTTGTCTGCTAACAGATCCTAGCCTAAACTGGGATCACAGATACTCTTGAGTTCTTTTATCTGGGATCACAAATACTCTTGATTTCTTTTGCAATAAGGAAATTCCAGCTGCGTCTGTCTCTAATGAGTCTATGTGGACTGCCTTTGCCTTCTAAGTCTGTTGACGGAGGTATAGACTTTGTGCAGTGGAAGCTTGGAGCTAAGCGGTAAGTTTCTGAATGTCAGCTACTAGACTGGAAGGAGCTAGCACCTGACTTTCTTTACATTGCCCAAACCAGCTGTTCTGTGTGGCCAGGAGGACTGAACTGGACCATGTCCGTAGATGGAGGTGAGCAGATGTAACATGAAGCTGGCTATGAATGAAATTCCAAAGAATGCAAACCTATGCACACACAGATAGAGTGAGCAGGTGACAGTGCTGGGCACTGGACTAGGGCTGTCTGCCCAGTGGCAATCATCCTCTGGCATGGAGGACACGGTCCTGAGATAGTAACCGGAAGGAACCTGGGACCCATAGCTGTGCCAGCCTCCGATCTGGACCTGTACCAAATGAAGAAGTGGCCTATGGTGTACTATCTAAAAATTCAACAATTCATTCTTTTATTCGTTAATAGGGTCTAAGAATGTAGGAGTGAACAAAACAGATGAGAATCTCATCCCCACACTCTAGAGAGGTATCTTGGTCCTTTGTTTTGTTACAGCAACACTGGATGATGCCTTTTAGAGAAATGTAGCCCACGTTTGCCTTGAAGTAATGACTTGCCTGCTTCGACCTCACAGATGCAAGTATTACAGGCATGTTCCATCGTGCCTAGCTAGGCAGAGGACTTACAAAGAGGTTTATTTGGCTCATGATTCTGGTGACTAGAAGGCAGTGGAATTCTGGCCAGAGCTTCCTGGCTATGTCACAATATAGGAAGCAGAAGAGGACAAGCTACTTGCCTGGCTCCCATCAGCCCACTCTCAAGAGGGCTAATCTAGCCACAGGAAACCTGACTCAACCCTTGAGACATTAATCCATTTATGAGGGTGTACCTAATTATCTGTGCCCTAATTATCTCTCACTAGAACTCACTTCTTACTCATCCCCCACCTCAACATGGCCACACTAGAGACCAAACCTCCACCCCATGAACCTTTGGGGAGTGTTGAAGCTAGCTAAGGCATAGCCTCGGGAGGCAGAAAATAATTAAGTAATGCACACGGAGCTATAATCCAGGATGATAATAACGTGGGAATAGGGTGTGGGGATGAGTTTGTGGATGTGGGAGTGAGGGGGTCTCACATAAAAGGTGACGTGTGCACAAGGAGCTATTTTGCTGCTATTATATCTAAACTGTTTATATGTATACATGCAAGGGAAAGCAGAGAGGAAAGCGCCCCCCTTCTGTGTACAGAGGAGACTACTGTGACCAACTTGCTGGCCCGCTTTTACACTGTTTTCTGTACCTGTATGAATTTATAACAGTTTTCAGTGGCGTGGCATGGGTCTGCATAAACATCTGATTTCTTATGCACAACCCAGTCTGAGCAGCTTCCACGTTTCTACCATTGACTGATCTCTACCAGAGAAAGAGAGAGATTATATATATTTATAATTATATATATGTATTACACACACATACACACACACACACACACACTTTTAGCTTCTCTCCCTTTTCTAATAAAGTTACCAATACTCTGGCGTGGTAACTTCACCATAGTAACATTATCTGATCCATATTACCTCCCCAAAGTCCCATCTGTAAACATTAAATATGATTAAAGCTAAAAAATACGAGTAATGTTTCCAAGTTCTTTTTTCTTTTCTTTTTAATAAAAAAAATTGTATTTACTTAGAAGCATTCAGTATGTCAACAAAACAGCTGCAATTTTTTTTTGCAGTTATAGAATGGTATTAAGTTAACAGAACAGCAATTATCTTCATATAGCTGCATCAGAGACAACTGAAGATGAAAAAAAAAAAAACCTAAAAAACAAAACCAAACTACCGTCCCCATATATAACTAATTTGTGCTATGCACCAACCAGAACCTGCTTTAAATTTCCATGCCAATTTACAACCCCCAGACTGGACCAGGCAAGGCTAGTGGCTATTGAAAACACCACCAGGACAGGGCTATCTGAAGACACATTCGGTAGTGTGTTAACTGTACAAAAAGAGACACTGTACAGTTTAAAAACAGATCTTACACAGCCTTACATTTCGATTTTTTTCTTTAAAAGGATTGAGTTGTGTACAGGGTGGGTTAAATGCTTTATAGACAAAAACAAAACAAAACAAAATAAAACAAACAGAAAAACCCAAAACCCACTGCGTTAGAACCAACTTATTCATCATCATCTTCTTCTTCATCTTTGTCTTCCTCTTCCTCTTCATCCTCATCCTCCTCATCTTCCTCCTTTTTCTTGCTCTTTTCAGCCTTTTTCGCCACATCGGGTTTTCCTTCAGTTCTGTGGGCAGCGATACCCTTTTCGTACTTTTCCTTCAGCTCGGCAGCCTTCTCTTCACAGGGCTGCCCGTCGTCCGCAGCGGTGTTGTCCCACACCTCTCCCAGTTTCTTCGCAACATCACTGATGGACAAGCCAGGGTATTCTCCTTTGATTTTTAGCCGATACTCAGAACGGAACAAGAAGAAGGCCAAAGGAGCCTTTTGGGTGCCTTGGGGTCCTTGAACTTCCTTTTGGTCTCCCCGTTGGGGGGATGTAGGTTTTCATTTCTCTTTCATAACGAGCCTTGTCAGCCTTTGCCATGTCTTCAGATTTCCCCTTTTCTTTAGCAGACATGGTCTTCCACCTTTCTGAGCACTTCTTCGAGAACTCTGAGAAGTTGACAGAAGCATCCGGGTACTTCTTCCTGTGTTCCTCCCTGCAAGTTTGCACCAAGAATGCATATAAGGGCATTTTGCCTCCTGGCTTCTTAGGATCTCCTTTGTTCATGTTTAGGTGATTTTCCTCCATGAGGCATGGAGTGCCCCAGTGCCCATCCAGCTCTCGCTTGCCCCGGCACTGTCTCTATGGAGCTCAATGTACTGCAATTTAAGTTTTTTTTTTTCAATTTAATACTTTTTTAGAATTTCATACGTGAATACTCTGTTTACATAATTTCTACTTCTCATTTTCTCCCCTCCAACTAACTCTTCCTGTGTCCTCTCCACTTGCTGTCATATACTAACTTCTTTAATTATTAATGTTATGTATATAAGTGTGTGTGTGTGTGTGTGTGTGTGTGTGTGTGTGTGTGTATGTAGGGTTGATCACTTAGGATTAGATAACTCATCAGGGAGACAAACTCATGGTAGATTATTCAACATCTTAATACTTCACACTAAAAATCAAATTCCAACACATGAGCCCTCGGGAGACTCTCAAACTATATCTGAAACCTAGAGGTACAGCATCATGGGGGAACCTGGGGTCCCATCTCAGTTCTACCACTGATGTCAGCCTTCTTTGTCTCAGCTTCCTCAGCAAGGTAAGGAGGAAGCATATAAGTTGTAGGGCTACTCACAGGGAGAATGACATGACATTTGACAATAAAGTCCTTAGACTCCTGTTTATCGCTCTAGAGGTGATGGGACCTGCGAGAATGGTGATGATAAATGAGGCAGACTAAAGTCTCGTGCAACAGCCGGTTTTATTCAGAGCATCGGACAACTTATACTCTGAGGTTGTACATGAGTAAAGTGTCCAATCACAAGGGCACGCCACCCTTGGTGGGCAAGGCACAGACAGCAAACCCATGTGTTTCCATAGAGGTATATAAATAAATAACAATAGCCAGTTGTACTGAATAATCTGAAGTAAACTCACTCCTATCCACTACACCTGGGAGGGTCATGAGGGCTTAATCCAAGAACAATTCTGTGTGGGTATTTGTTTGTTTGTTTGTTTGTTTTTTAAGAAACTGAGGTCACAAGACTCATGTCTTGGTTTCTTGGAGTTTTCTCACAAGCATTCAGAAATCTCACACAACTCCATTCCTGGACCCACATACCAGCAGACTCCATTGTGAGTGCTTTCCAGAAGGTTAAGACAGGCAGAATTGTCTCCGTGTGAGGCTTCATTATCTCTAGAATGGCTTGAGATGGGGGAAGGGCTGGGGCAGGTCAAGGAGGACATTTGGCTCTGGTCAAGGAGGAACTAAATGGATGCTGTGGAAAGCCTGGGAGGACTTTACGCAGGGAAGTGAACAGCTTTCATTCCTGCAGCTGTGCGCAGGATACCCTGCAGGAGACAAGACTGTGGAGGTGGGGCAGGCATGAGGTTGCTTTGAGACACAGAAGAGATAGACAGGGTCCTGCACTAGAGAGGCAGCGATGAAGGGCGTTCACTGGGACGTGACTTGGGACGTGTGTTGAAACTGACGTGCTGTTGTATAGTGATGGGGCTCTAAGACAGAAAGGAGGGTGGCTCCAGGCCTAGGACAGTGGTGCCTTGACTGACTGAGACTTCGCTGACTGACTTGACTGATTGAGACTTGGCTGACTGACTTGACTTGACTGAGAGGCTGGGAACACTTTGAGGCAGGTGGACATATCACTCTCCTTTGACCACATGAGCTGTATTACCATCTTTGCTCTCTGTTCTTAATCTGATCACCTTGGTTTAGACTTTGTCTCAAGGTCAAGGTCAGACTCTAGTGACATCAGAAGCCTCCCAGAGCTGCTCAGTTTCTGTGCAACTGGGCTTCCTGCTCTTCTCTCAACAAGCTTTCCTTTATTCCTTCTCCAATCCTCCCACATGCTGCCCTTGCCTCCTTTGTCTAACTGGCTCATCTTTCAGGGCCATGTATTGTCTCCTTTATAAAAGCTCCTTCCCTCTGAATTGTTTAATTTTTTATTTTCTTGTTATTACATACCAAAGCTCCCCTTCCCTCCCCTCTTCCCAGTCTGCCCCCCATTTCCCCTCCATCCACTTCTCCTCCACTGTTTGTCTTCAGATACAGGCGGGTTTCCCATGGGTATCAGCCAGCCATGGCATATCAAGCTACAGGGAGACCAGGCACCCCCTCCTCCACCAAGGTTGGATGAGGCAATCCGGCAGGAGAGATGGGTCCCAAAAGCAGACGACAGAGTCAGAGACATTCTTGTTCTCACTGCTAGGAGTCCCCACCCCCGCCCCCACGAAGACCAAGTTACAGAACTGTAACATGTATGCAGAGGGCCTAGGTCACAAACTGTATGTATCATCCATTGGTCTTTGAGTATATTATGAGTTTTATCTTTCAAATTTTTATTTCCTTTCTTTCATTAATATGATCTCAAAAATGAACATCCAGTACTGGTGTTTATATGTTTGGGAAATTTGGGAGGAAGACAGGGGATTAGAAGGGCCCCTGAGGGGAGAGAAGGCTGTAGAGAATAACTCTATCCGCTTCACGGGAGCTTGGAAATGCCTGACACACCATCCCGTTTATGCTAAATTCCAACCAGAGTGCCAGGCCTGTTTCCAAGAGATGAAAATTGTCTGGGCCTTCTCTCTGGGGAAGGCCTGGAGGCTGTTCCTCTGGTCCAGGAACTGTGAGGAGGAGGCAGCTGAGCAGGCAGCTCTTGGAGAGTGGAGCATCTGTCCTTGTTTTCCTTCAGGCCTTGCTCTGCTTTTAGTCAGTTTCTCGGATTGAGAAGAAATCCAGTCTTTGTAGAGTGTACCCAGGGCCAGCTCTGGGTTTATAGGAGCTACAAGCTGCTGTTTTTAACATAGTGGGTAGTGGCTGCTCCTACCTCCTGATAAACTGATAGTCAGAATCCAAGGGGCGTTGGTTCTGGGACCCACTGTGAATAACAGAATCCATGGATCCTCAAGACTCTCACATAAAATGGCATATTAATCACATACAACCTATACAGCTCACACATACTTCAAGTCACCTTTCAGTTACTTATACTAAACATAATACAAATAATACACAAATAACTATACAGCATTGCTTAAGAGAAAATCCAAAGTCTGTTCACATCCTGTATAGAGGTGTTTCCTCCCAAATATTTTTGATCACTGTTAGCTAAATATCCAGATTGGAACCCATTCCTATAGAGAGATGATGTGGTTTCTGTCTTAGTGAGTAACTGAGGACCTCTTCTTCATGGACCTCTAAGTATCTAAAACAGTCTCTTAGGTCTCATCTGAATCAAACTAAGGATTAAGAAAAGCCATGATTAGATGTGACTGACAATATTAACCTAGTTGACACAAAGCAAATTCCAGGTGGCCCTCCCTTCACTAATTCCCTTTCCTTTTCCTCTCTTCTCTCTCTCTCTCTCTCTCTCTCTCTCGTTTCTCTTCTCAAAATGTTGGTTCACAGGTACATGGTTGGAGGTGGAGCTGGTGATGTTGCCGGGTGTGGATCTGGGGCCATGGTTTTCTGGAGGTTTTGGAAGTAGTGGCAGCTACAGGGAGGGAAATTCTAGATAACCAGGGCAGCAGGAAGAGACTGGTCCCCATCCCCATGGATGATGACAATCTGCTTTACTCAGCCCACAGATTCAAGTGCTAATATCTTGAAAACACATCCCCCACCCCCCTACACACATACACACACCAGACTTTCTCAATAGCTCTTTTGGTGGCTTGAATAATGTCCTAAAAAGTTCCCTGGGACCTTTGAATGTTGCCTTATATGGTAAGAAACTTTGCACACGTCATCAACCTCAGGATTTCAAGATAGAAAGATTGTCCTGGGTGGACCCAATTATAACCCTAAATGTCCTCTGAGGGGGGAGGGGCGGAGCAAACTTTAGCATAGAATAAGGAGACAATGGGACCACAGAAGCACAATGAATACGATTAGCCCCAAGCTGTAGATTGTTTCTACAATTAGTCACCCTGAGTTTAATTTTCATTTTCCTAATGACTAAGGTTACCTGTTGCAAGGAATGGGTTACATCATTTGAAATTATTGGTCAGGGTGGTCCCTTGGACCCCTCCCCCTAAACATTAAAGGCTATTGAACATTACATATCTTTTGATTGCCCTCCAGGACATGACAGTAATTCCTTATTGCTGAAAACACATTTATGCCAAAGAACAAGAAATCAAGCTGGTACCAATCTGGAAGCTTCATCCCTATTGGTTAGATTTCACAATGTTGGAAGGAGCTATAAACGCTACGGGGTGTGGGTGTGGGGGAATGATCATCAGTCTTACCCAGCTTTGAACTCTGAGCTGCAATCATGACTGGTCCAGTAAAATATGTCCACTCGTGCAATAGTAGCACGAATGTCATGGGAGTACCCAAGCACTTTCTGATTGGATTTAAGGTTCAGCTCCACAAGATGGAACTCACTCTTGGTACCATTAATGAGGCTAAGAACCTATGGATAGGTTTGTCATAGGTCCTAGGGGAGAACCTACTATTATTCTGTAAAATGGGCACAGTATTAAACCAACTCCCAAAGATTTCTCTTTATACCTACAGATTAGTGCATCTCTCAAGCCTCACCAGAGAAGCTGCTTTTTGCAGCAGATGGTGATTAATATGGAGACCCTCCAACTGCTTAATGTGCAGAGGATAAGAGAATCCTCAGTCCTAAATGGGACATCTATATCATACCCTTTCCTCCCAAGGTTCAGGGATCATTGTGGAGAAGATAGGCAGAAAAACTGAGAGGCAGAGGAAGAGATTGTGGTAGCTGTTTTCCAGGTACCACAGGGCAGCTGCACATACGAATTTAGAGGGCTATGACCGCATGTAGAAGATCTGCACAAGATCAAATCAGATAACATCCCAGCATGGAGTAGGGATATAGGCATGAAGTCCCACCCTTAACTGAGGAGCTATTGACTCTTTGTGGCTGGTGGGAAAGAGAAAGTTGGTTTTCTTCAGGGGTGTGGCTTCTGAGAGCCTGCCCATGCTCCAGGAGAGGCTCTATGTTAGCAGCACTAAGTAGACTCAGTGGGCTTACAGAAAACAAATACATGAAACTCAGAGTGAATCGTGGGGGAGGTCAGAGGAGGATTTGGAGGGAAGGGAATGGGCGAGTGGACTCAACCAAAACACATTACGTGGCTGTATGAAATGCACAGAGAATAAAACAATAAGCAAAAACGAAAACTTGTCTAGAAAACTAAGGTGTAAAGTGATAGAGGAGAGATGGACATTGACCTCTGGCCTCCCCATGCACAAGCACACACACACACACACACACACACACACACACACACACACACACACACACCCCACTTACCAAACACCAAATAAGACCTTCTTATTTATTTATTTGTTTATTTTCTCAACCTTTACTGATTCTCTGTGGATTTCCTATCATGCATCCTGATTTCACTTCTCTCTCCATCCCCTCACATCCACCCTCTGCCAACGCAATCTCCCCTGAAAAAAACAAAAACAAAACAAAAACAACAACAAAAAGAAGAATCTCATCATGGAAGCTGTAGTGTGGCCCACTGAGTCACACAGTTTACCCTTTAGTTCAAGACCTTCTTGAAGAATGAAATGGAAAGCCTTCAGAATCCTAAAAAGAACTCTGTAACTTCAAAACAAACAGGGGTAGTGATAAAAAGTGGCTAACAGACTTATGATAATCCCCAGCCATGGGAAAAGAAACTCTGGATTGAGCCACAGTGAACCTTTTCTCCCATGATGGCAAGCTGTGGGTTTCTTAGAGTGAGTAGAGATGAGTGGTGTCTAGGGACTCCTTTGGGGGGGGGGGGGAAGAGAGGAGAGGAAAATTCTGCCTTGTGGGCTCTGAGCCTGCATTCCTTACATTCTTCTCCAAACTCATGCTATTCACTGGAAGGTACAGAGAGAAAAGAAGACAGTCCCGAGACTGAATTCTCCCTGAGAGAACTTTCCAGACCAGCCTGATTCATCTGTCTGGTCTTTGGTTTTTTGGTACCTGAGCCCTCACGGGTCAAGGCTCCATTTAATGGTACTTACCTTTAGATAACCTGTATCGTCTCCCAGTCCCATCCCAAGGCTCTTACAGTACAAATAGTCTGCGAATGTTTGGTAACGGCTTGTAAAGCTCCACCAATCAATACAGGAACTACTCAGAAGCCTACAACCTGTTGACTGGATAATGGCTCAGGGAAGTAAGTGCCCAGAGGCCACAGCTTAACTGGCGATTTTACTGTTAGCTGTGATGAAAGATGAGCTGTGAAGATTCAGACACAGGACTTAGTCAGCCAACCTTTAGAAATCCAGGGGTTTCCGGGAAAGGCTTTCATGAGGAAGAAAGGGTTCTTAAGGGCAATAAGGGGTTCCAGTCCTGGAGAGATATCTGGTCCTAACCCCCCCTCCCCCATTCCTTTTCCCCTTGTAAGGTCCGCAGCTGACGCCTACCCAAGACAGAGGTGTACCACCCCCAAGTGCACAGCCTCTCCATGTCTCAGGCCATTCCTGTTTCACAGATCTGGTCCTCCCCTCCAACTAAGCAGCATGGGAGAGAGAAGAAGCTTAGTCATGAAGACGCTGTCAGAAAAACACCCCCTAAGGGAAGCCACCCAGCAGGTTTCATGGACCGCAGACCCAACTGTGTGAACATGGACTGCTTTTAGGAACACAAGTCCTCTGGGAGTGGGTGACCTAGTCAGAGGCCAAGGGGTGGGTCTCATTTTGTCCACGTGAAGAGAGTCCTAAAGGAGATGGGGAGGCCACGGAAAGTCATGCATTCCTTCTGGTCTGAGGCCAGTGTGAATGGGTATTTTATTGAAAACCTCAGGATGCTATGATGAAGGGGTTAGAAACAGAAATATTCAGGCTGGCTCAGCTCTCAGACAAGAAAGAGAAAGCTCTTTGACTGTAATATTGGAGTCTCTATAACTTCCGTTCCTGCTGTTTCTGCTTCCTTCAGTTCAGCTGGCTCACCCTGTTGCCAAGGCTCTTCTAAATAATACATTAAATTACTCCACTCTTTAAGAACACACAATGGGCCCACATGACTTTATCTCTCATTTAGAAGCCTGGTTAAGTTTTAAAAAAATCTGACTCTAATTGACCTCTACCGAGAGGTCTTTTGGTTAGAATCTAAAAGTCATGGTAAATCCTGTCTATATTTTTTAGGATACCGTGGTGGGGTGGTTAATATTGATTGCCAACTTCACAGGATTGAGAATCACCTAAGAAGACAAAATTTGGGGCCTGTTTGGGAGGGGAGTTTCTAGACTGGGTTCGTGGAGGTGGGAGCCACCATAACTGTAAGCAGTACCATTTCATGGGGTAAAGTTCCATACTGTTTTCTGACTGCTGATACAACAACAACAGTTGCTTCATGGTCCACTATCACATCTCCTCCCATGAGGGACTCTCCCCTCAAACTGAGAGCCAAAGTAAGCCCTTCCTCTCTTTAGTTGTTTTGGGGTTTTGTTTAATTATTTCTTTTATTTTCTGAGATTATTATATATTACATCATTTCTCCCTTCCTTTTCCTCCCTCCTAACTTCCCATATAACTCTCTCTTTGGTCTCATATGAAGTTAGAAGTCAACCTTTGGTATTGTTCTTCAGGTTCCTTCCACTTGGTCTCTTGAGACAAGGGGTCTCATTGGCCCAGAGTATAGGCTAGGCTGGCTGGTGAGCAAGTCTCAGGGATCTGTCTGTCTCCACCTCCTTAGCACTGGAATTGCAAGCATGCACCACACATCTGGCTTTTGAAAGTAGGTTCTGGGGATTGAACTCAGGTCCTCACACCTACATAGCAAGCACGTTACCAACTTGGCTGACTCCTTATCCTGTGATTTTTGTGTGCCTTACAAATCTAGTTGTCATAGATGAGTTGTTTGAGGAACTATGGAGAATGCTGCATTTTATAATGAGCTTGCCAAATACAAAGAACGTATTGGTCTTAAACATCATAAAGATGCAGGAAATTCTACTTTTATAAGCCCTTCCCCCCCGCACTGTCATTGTTTTCTGATGTCCCATAACAACTACACGATGTACACGAACTGTGGCTATTGCCCTTATCTTAATAAATACGTGAAGGAAGGCTCAGAAGGACTCACCTTCCTCTACTCCAAAGTCGGAGCTTTGCCCTCCTCATACAACCACACAGCAGCCTACAGCTCCTGACCAGCATTGCCTATCAGTTCACATCAGATCCCACTCTGTAATAAAATGTGAGCTGGGTCAGTTGGATCTGCTGGTCTTCAGGCAACAGGTCACTTCCGCCAAAGGCAGCACCACCCCAAGACACATAAGGGTTCAAGACACCAGGCCTCTCACCCTCATAATCAGAACAGAGTCCCGCCTCCAGTCCTAAGCAGTAGCAGATGCTACTCAAAATATCCGAAGCACATGGAGGTTTTAGTTATGTCTTATGTCCCTGGGCATGTGAGTTAATCTGTCCCTGTTCTCTAGTCCATCAAGTCCGGTTCTAGACCTCCCTCAAAAGCTCATTTCTTTTCTTAAGCGGAGAATAAACCCTACCAATGGAATCTCTTACCAGAAAGTCTCTAAATTATGATTTCAAAGAGAGTCAGTGAAGGGTGTATAGAAAAGAGAGAAGAGGAAAAACAAAAGACAAACTAGGAAGCAAGATTTAAGGGCTTAAATTACAGCTCTGTGAGCCAAACATGCCCTCTCGAGGAGCCAGCTACTCTTTGAACATAAGGGCCTTTTTTTTTTCTTTTGGTGCTGCATTAACTTTTTTGGTTTGATAAGGTGTCATTTAAAAAAAACAATGGTCCAGTGAACTCATGCTGAAAGTTAATTGAAAAGCCTCCCACACGTGCTCAGCTCCAGGATGGTGCATTTATGTGGCAATTAAGGAATGAGATGAAGAAACTCTGTGGCTGGTTTAAGTGGACACAGGCCTCCCAGCCCGGCAGAGGGTAGCTCACAGGGTTTGGGGAGGAGGAGCTGATTGCTGCCCTCAAATGAACCCACTGCTCCTGCTCCTCCCTCAGAGCATCTTTCTTTTGTACTTAGCTGGTGTTTGGGGGACTGTGGAACCCCAAGTGAACATTCAGACACCATTGTGAAATGGCCCTGTTTCCCAAGGACATCACAAAGTACATAGGCTTTTTACTTGCGTTTTAGGAACGTGTATTCATCACTTGTCTCATTGCAGGAAGGATTTGTTTTTGATTTATAGTTTAAGAGGGAACAGTTCATCACAGTGCCCGAGGCATAGTGGAGCTCGCTGCTGCTGCTGCTGCTGCTGCTGCAGGAGCATATGCCTGAAGACTCCTCCCATCTTGGCAGAGAGCAGAGAATGCTGGCATCTTTGGTTGCTTCTGCTTTCTCCTCTTTTAACCTTTCTATCCAGATCAAGTTCCCAGCTCACGGCATGGTGCTGCACATACCCAGGGTGAATCGGCTCTTAGTTACCGGAAGTGACCTCACAGATGCGTCCCAAGCTATGCCTTATACAGCTCTGAATCCAGTCGGGTTGATAAGGATTAGCCAGGGGACGTCCACTATCTGTTAGCCTAACACCTCGCCCAGTACCTTTACGTCGTAACAGAGGGCGTATCAGAAAAGGAAGCAAGACAAGGCAGTCGGGGTGATGAGAGAAGGACAAACAGGAGATGGAGAGGAAGATGAGAACAGAGGACTACAGGGAGGGTGACCACAGATTCATCTCCTTGCTCTGTGGTTCCTAGCTTGATTTGTGCTCTGAAGTCCTACCAGCCCAGTGACTCCAAAAGACTCAATCTCAGAATAATGTTTGGGGCTTCGTAAAGTAAATGCATGTGGTTACAAATCAGCCTACTATTATATCCTAGGATCAATATCAAATTGCTTACAAATGACTGTATGATGAAGCATACATGTGATTCCTCACTAGTACAGTGAAATTGCTTACAAATGAATGTATGATGAAGCATACATGTGACTCTTCACTAGTACAATTAAACAGTGAAATTCTAAAAACAGGTCTATTAATTACGTTAAAGCAGTGATATTAGGAAATGCTACTTCAAGATATCTGCAACTACCAATTGTTAAAGAAATACCTGCTTTTTGTTGTTTTATAAAATGTTTTGCGGGATCCAGGCAAGGTGGCGCACGCCTTTAATCTCAGCACTTAGAGGCAGAGGCAAGCAGATCTCTGTGAGTTTGAGGATAGCCTCATCTACATGGTGAGTTCCAGGCTATGTAAAGAGATCGTCTTGAAAAAACAGTAAAAACTAAAGTCTTATGGGCTGCTGTAAGTACTGGTTTGGGGGGGGGGGGTTCCCCCCCTTTCTTTTTTGCCAGCAATTAGAATACAAGGAAATGGTAAAAATCCATTTGGTGTTAGTAAAATTCTGCTAATTGCCCCTTCCCCAAAGCTCAAATTTAAGTGGACCAACTCAGTGAAAAAGAGAACACTTTCCTAAAACCTTATAAGTGACATAAGCAATCTAGGCAAATTTTTTGCAAGTTTCTATAGATACTAGGATTAGGCAGAAAGGTTCCATAGAGTTTCTTGTACAAGTTTAGTAAAAATCATTATTTAAAATTTATTAATATGTTCCCATGGCTCATGAATTCACTAAACTACAGAAGCTCTCATAGAGGACTGAAGAATCTATGCAATGTTTAGAAGAACCACTAAAGGGGTTCTTATTGGAGTCGTGTCCAACCAGATGGATGTAGACAGGTCAACCTTTTGCCAAAAAGGCTCATCAGGCTGTGCATCTTCCATGGCTGTGGAGGAGGGGTGGGGCCAACCATCTGGAAGAGTGGAAGGCATCATTTTTTTCCTCATGTGTCCTGCTGGGATTACAGGCATGTTCTACTATGCCTGTCTTAAAAGATATTTATTATGATTGAATTCCTTATTTAATAAGTATATATAATTATTTATTATACATAAAGAAAAATGTACATATATCAATTAACTAAAGCAGCAGGAACTTGAATTGATGTAATCAGGGTTGGTGTGTATGTCTTAACTTTGTATAGCAACCCTCTTTTAACTACACAGTGGAAGCTTTTTACCTTTAAAGCTGGCTTAAAGACCATAAAGATTAGGAAAAAAAGGAGTATAACGAAAGTTGGAGAAAGATACATGATTGATGGGTAAAGAGGATCAAGAATTTGCCCACTTGCTTAGTGGGGAAGGGAGCAATGTTTTTAATTTGTTTCATAGAACTTCTGGCAGTCTGGTGAAGCCCAAATATTATTTAAAAAATGTTTTGAGCCTGCAGAAAGAGTTTTCTTGAGAGAGTGATGAGGTTCAAAATCCTTTACATTTCTTTTTCAAGGGAGCCTCCATGATATAAAGATGGGTAAAGTGATTGGCAATACCTCTTCTCTCTGCCAGCATGCACTTAGCATTTTATTTTTAAATGACAGCTACCTTTTACTCAGTAACAAGAGCAACCAAATTTAGGTTGAAAGCTAGCTTCCTTCCTTCCTTCCTTCCTTCCTTCCTTCCTTCCTTCCTTCCTTCCTTTCCTTCTTTCCTTTCTTTCCACTAAAACCAAGGTTAGTATTATTTTATCACTTAGAAATATACCAGATGGAATTAAATATCATAAACAATTTTTAAAAGTCTAATTATAAAAGTACCTAATAAACATAAAACGTGAGAGAAATGTTTAGTTGCTCAGGGTACTTGAATGCCAGGGGAGCTGGAGATGAGTCCCAGCCAGAATTTTCAAAGTCCACAGGAATGTGCTCTCCAATGATATGAGCAAGCTCACTGCCCTGTGTTTTATAGGCCAGGAGTGAATGAGAAGTGTCTGGATATGGTCCTGAACTTTTAATCAAAATGGATTCTTTGATGTGATGTCGTTCCTGTCTAGTTGATTAAATCATCTGGTTTTCATTATCCCTTGAGGAAGACTCTGTAGCTAATTTAGAATTTTAGTTATCATAGTTAAACGTCCTTTAAATATTATGTATTACTGTAGTATTTGATTATAGACTAGATTTTGTAAACATGTTTAAATATTTTTCCATTAAAATAAGTTTTCACAATCACTACGTAACTTAGTAGGAACATTCTAAATAGGATTGACTCTCAAAACTGAATTTTTCCTATGGTTAAAACAACAACTGACTATTCAAACAGTAAAGGCTTTGTCCAGTGGGAAAACACACAAAACTAAAATCCAATTATAAGTTTCAAATGCCCATTTAGTAAAAGGATAAAACAAAGTTTTATTTTAAGTTACTTCTT
Organism: Peromyscus attwateri; assembly: GCA_902168425.1. Classification (NCBI taxonomy): domain Eukaryota; kingdom Metazoa; phylum Chordata; class Mammalia; order Rodentia; family Cricetidae; genus Peromyscus; species Peromyscus attwateri. The sequence goes on from CABHPP010143338.1 coordinate 76,799, forward strand.
TTGGTAAATATTACTAAGAATAGATCAATACTTAAGAACGTATTGTAGAGAATCAAGCACTAATTCTATCTCAGAGTATTTTATTTTGACCTTAAAAATTTAATAACGTTTACATTATACTCAACCTAGTTACCATATTCACTTTGTACAATTTTTTTACAACATACCTTCATCTTAAATTTTCATGTTATTATATAATTTTGAAAACAATTTTAAAGAGGTAATTTCAAATGAAAGCGCTGGAAGCTGTATTGTCTAAACATATATCTAAGATACCATATATGCTTCCTGTGTTCTAGATATAACCTCCGGAAAGTTATTTTTCATAGATTCATCAGTTTCAAAACTTCTCTCTCTCTCTCTCTCTCTCTCTCTCTCTCTCTCTCTCTCTCTCTCTCTCTCTAGTATGGTGTGGTGTGTGTATATGTGTTATGTGTATGATACATGCACACATTCAGAGACCAGGAGATAGATGTTGAATGTCTTCCTCTATGGCTTGCCATCTTATTTCTTTGAGACAAGGTCTCTCTTGAAGCTTGCCATTTCAGCTAGGCTGGCTGGCCAACAAGCCCCCAGATTCTGCCTGTCTTCTCACTTGGGTTCAGGAGCTTCCAAGTCAGGTCTTTGTGCATGCATAGCCAGCGCTCTTACCTCCTGAGCCATCCCCCCAGTCCTCCAAAGTGCTTTTAAAAGCCGAGAGGAGATGTAACCAGAGGCACGGAATCATATTCATCCATTTGCTGCCACTGTCAAGAGGTACAACTCTCTTGGAAACCTATGACGGTTCTTCCCAGTGTTTTAGCACAAAATAAGGAGAGCTAGATTTGAGTCTAGGATCTGCTAGATGACCCAGGAGTAATCTCTTTTTATGATCTTTGGGTCTCATTTCCCCACAGTTTTAAGAACGAGATTGGTGCTATTTGTTCCCTGAGAGCACCTGGAAAACTGAGACAATTTAAAGTGTGTGTGTGTGTGTGTGTGTGTGTGTGTGTGTGTGTGTGTGTGTGTAGGGTGGGGGTGGGGAAGTCACTAAATTGTGACTTTCATACAAATGCCAAAATGATTGCTCCCTGTGGAAATACTTCACTGGCATCTATCCCTAGAAGGTGGATTGTTAATACATCAACTGTTTTCCTTTTTAATTACCACCATGCAGTTACCAGAAGAGCTACCACCCCGCAGCATTACCATCCACAGATTTGTATTGCCACTTACCTTGTTAAGGTCTCCCTAGTTAGATGCCCAGTCAGAACTTTGCATATGTCATTTTTGTCCCAAGTGCCTCCAATGGCTTCTGTAAACAAAAAGTATTTAGAAAATACAAGCAGCTGGTAACATTTATTGGACACAAAATCATGTGCCAGAGCCAGGCAGTGGTGGCACACGCCTTTAATCCCAGCACTCGGGAGGCAGAGCCACATGGATCTCTGTGAGTTTGAGGCCAGCCTGGGCTACAAAGCGAGTTCCAAGAAAGGCACAAAGCTACACAGAGAAACCCTGTCTCAAAAAAACAAAAACAAACAAACAAACAAACAAAAATAGTGCCAGGAATGGCTCCAAGCACTCCACATTGGTTAATGCCTATGATAGTCCTAAGGCTTTGAAGTAAGAGCTAGCATTATCTTTATTTTGTAAGTAGAAAAATGGAAGCCAGTCAGGAATAGAACCTCACAGAGGTGAGAAGCAGGGCTATGACACGCACACAGAGGTAAATACTGAGTCTGGGAGTCCACAGCCTAAACCATCACGCTGTCTTGTACATTCAAGACAAGCACAGAAGATGAGGAAGAAGGAGGAGGCCTTCTGTGGTTCCTCAAACCTTGCCTGCACCCCTTTGCCTCTTCAGGACTGGACTGGACTGGACTATGCGCTCTTTGATTCATACCCACCCAGATGTCAGAAAGAATAGATGGTCTATTGGGAAATGGTCCTGGCTGATGTAACTAGTTGAGATGGAGACATACTGGGTCCTACTGTATTAGGGTAAGTCCTAATAAGATGTGTGTCATTACGAGATGGAAATTTGGACACACAGGGGAGGCCACGTGGAGGTGGGGGCAGGGATTGGGACTGATGTTCGGGAATGCTGAGGGTTTGCGGCAAACCACAAGCAAAGAGAGCTGATTCTTTCTCAGACCCCCAGAGGAAACCAGCCCTGCTGACATCTTGGCTTTTGCCCTAGAAGTAAAAGAGAGTCACTTTCTATTTTTTTAAGCCACCAGATCTGTGGTACTTAGCTATGGCAGCCCCAGGAACCCAAGGCTCCTTCTCTTTCTCTGTTTGCTGCCTTCCGGTGAGGTGAAGGAAAGTATTGTACAGATGACTCAGAAACCTAAGAATCTGAGGCTTTGGGTGACTTAGTGTTGCATTAGCTCATTTCCCTTTTTCCCGATTAGACTGCATAAAAAGCCTGCCCACTCAGATTAAGAGAACCGAGCATCTTAGGTCCCATTATCTCATGGTAAGTAAAACTAGTCCCAGAGGATTGCCAATTGAACATCTCATCTCCACCCATCTTGCAGTCAAGCTGTGAGAGAGAGAGCCATGCACTTCCTCTGGCCTCTCTTTCATCGGTTGGGCAGCCCCACCTCAAGAATCTGACTTAATCTTCGAACAACAAATGAGTATAATTTCAAATTGTTTCATGCTTAAGGGCTTAAGGGTAGAGTCTTGGATCAAATGGACATTCAGGAAAGCATTTTACTGACAGAAGAGCCTATGGGTTTCTGAATTTCTTAGCATTATGGAAAATTAAAAAAAAAAAAAAAGAGCCCAGAAGTCTGTTTTGGAGACATAGAACCTCAGCTACTTTGGAGCATGGACAAGAATGTCAAGTTCAAGGCCTGCCTAGCAAGTCAGTGAGATCGTCTCCAAACCAAACCAAACAAAACAGGAAGGAGAAAAGGTTGGGAAGAGGTGCCTTAGTAGGGCCATTGCCCAGCATGTGGCAGGCCCTGGGTTCAGTCCTTAGTACAATGAGAGGGACAAAAAGAAACAAGGAAAATGTATCTTAGAGATGGTCAAGGGGCAGAGAGAGAGAGAGAGAGAGAGAGAGAGAGAGAGAGAGAGAGAGATGGAAAGACAGAGAGACAGAGAGACAGAGAACAGTGCAATGAGAGATGTTATCCAAAGGCTCTCTTGGAGATGGCTTCTGGTGGGCTCACTGATGGTTCTTCTAAGAAGAGGCATGGCTGGCATTCAACCTTAACATTTGTTGTGAGAGATTATGGTGAATCAAAATTTCACCGAAAGTTCACTGAAGATACAATCCTACCCCAATAGTTCACTGATTGAAAAGGAGAAAGTCTTCAGAGGCACAGTGGGAAATGTTAAGGAAGCGATACACAGGAAAGCAATCCTGGAGAGGGAACGGAACTTCAGAGGCACCAAAGCCTTTTCAACCACCACCTGCCCCGGTGTTTCCCCCTCAAACTCTAATAAAATTGTTCCCAAGCTTCATTTTGGTCTCTTTTAAAAATATAATGAGACTAAGAACTGAAAGCGACCTTGTTTTTCCCAGTAACAAGATATTCTAGTTTCCTTACTAGTTGGAATGACAAAACACTCTGACAAAAGCAATTTAGGAGAACAATGATTGATTTTTAGTCACAATTTCAAGTTACAGTCTGATAGCAGGGAAATCAAGGCATCAGGGGCACGAAGCAGCTAGTCGCAGCCACAGTCAAGAGCAGAGATGGATTCATGCAAGCTTGTAATCAACTTACATTCTCCATTTCTCTGTAGCTCAAGAGCTCCCACCTAGGGAATGGTGGCAGCCACCCCAGTCAATACAATCACCATAATTCTCCACAGACATGCCCACAGACCAACCTGATTTAGACAATCCCTCAGGTAATTTTAGATTGTATCAGTTTACAATCAAAGCTAACCGTGCAGAATATCTCCATCTCTGCCATTCGAGACAACACATGTCTGCCATCAAGAAATGAGCTTCTACCAAATATGGAGTAGATGACACCTTCCTTGGCTTGGATGCATCATCTTTCAGAAACATGAGTGTAGTCAGAGTTTTCCCATGCCAGCAGCCACTCTCGAATAACCACTCAGAGTCTTAATATTAATTGTAAATGATTGGCCAATAGCTCAGGCTTGTTACTAGCTAACTCTTACATTTAAATTAATCCATATTCCTTATCTATGCTTTGCCACATGGCTTGGTACCTTTTCTCAGTATGGCATGCCCATCTTGCTTCTCTCTGTGTCTACTGGTGACTACAGACTCCACCCTTCTTCCCAGAATTCTCAGTTTGGCTCTCCTGCTTAACTTTATCCTGTTCAGCTATTGCCCAGTCAGCTTGTTTATTAAATCAATCATAGCATATATATTCACACAGTGTTGAGGAATATTCCACACATGAGAAATGAAGATTTGTTGGTTAAGCTCCCAGTCTATGGCAACTTGTTATAGCCGACTAAAATGAATAAAACTCTCCCCAAAGAACTGAAAAACAAAAGCAAGATTACCAGATAAGACTACCTTAACGGAGCGACAAACTAGGAGCTTCATGGAAGAAAGAAAAGGAGCCCTGGTGGTCAGAGCAATCAAGAACACAATATGAAATACTTAAGATAATGCTCCAACTAGCAGATAGAAACTGTGTGTATAGGCAGACACATGCATGCATTATCTTCTAAACAAATCACTGGAGAGTATTCTTTACATAGGATATAATGAACAGTCCTCTTTGGAATAATACCATGGCTGTATCTTTCCAGAAATAGCCAGAGTTACCATCTGAAAAGTAAAGGGGCAGCTACTAGAAGGAGTTCATGCCTGGCAATTCTCAGTGAAAGCAGTGAAGTTATGAACAGTAGGCTGGCAGACTTTAGGAGTGTGGGGCATGCTAATAGAAAAGATATGAAGAAGACTAAGGTAAAAGCAAGAGTAAAGGTACCCAGAAATTTTGGGCATAGGCGAAATCCTGACAGATTGTAACATAGATAAAAGCATTATAACAGGTGCCCAGAGGACAATTCTTCCTATACAAATATGAGGAGCAGAGTTCAGATCTCCAACAACCATGCCTGTTGGGCATGGTAGCTCATCTCTAATACTAGAAGCAGGGATTAGAGGAGCAAGCAAGCTAGCTAGACTAGACAAATTGGTGAGCTCTGGATTCAAGCGAGAGACCCTGCTTCAGTGAATAAGATAGACAGCAATCAAGGAGATACTAACATGAACCTAGTACCTCCACATAACCCTCCCCCACATCATATACAAGCATGTATACACATGCACACACACACACATACACACACACAAATACACACACACACACATACACACACACACACACACACTGCAACAATAATGAAAATGTAGCATTTTCTAGAGCATTCTTTAAGGTCTATGTTAGTTTTGTAATTCACCGCTTTGGGGGTAAGATTGGCTAAAACTGGAGTGAATGATGCTAAATGTGTATGTTGCTATCTTACACTGTTTTTTTTTTTTTAAGCACTTTGGCTTTGAGGACATAGAGGATATGCATAGACTCAGGGTGGACTGGGAAGGAATATATTTGATGGAAGATAAGATCTTATATTTTCTTAACAAGCTCACTTGAATGATTAATATGTTTTTATAGTGTTTATATACACTTTTATAATGAGAAGATCAACTTTGTCTAATTGATGCAAGGGAAACAAGAGTTGGATTCTATGTTATTGATCTTGGTCATAGCAGAATCTTATACTTAATAGGACATAGACATAAAAACTAGAAACAAAAGTAAGAGAATAACTAAAATTGCACAAATTTCCAAAGCCAGATGATGACTACTGGTACATATGCTTTAACTTGGAAAATTCTTCAATGATTAGAATGGCTATGTTTTAGTAAAGAAAATCCACTTATTCTGTATGACTCAAGCATTACTTTGCAATGAAAGTATAAAGAATAATTTAAAGAATTAATTTTCTGGACCAGAGAGATGGTTCAGTGGTTATGAGCATTGGATGCTCTTTCAGAGGACCCAGGCTCAAATTCTAACATCTAAATGGCAGTTAACAACTGACCATATTTCAATTCCAGGAGATCCACATCCTCCATGGGCATTGTACCCACACCATACACAAATATACATGCAGGCAAAACACTCATATACATAAAAGTAAATTAAAAAAAAGAATAAATTTTCTAATAGTTCATTGGAAACTGTTTAGGTTAAACATGGAGCTTTGATATTGGAAAGGTGTGGAGTTTACATAAAACTGACTTTAAAAGTACCCATTGAGGGTCACAGCTTCTTCTTAGGGGCACAAACAAAACGGAAGTCCAGGTTCCTGCTCAGATGGTGGGAAGGGCTGGGGGAGAGTGGCCTTAGTCTAGCATGTCATTCTAATTCCCTTTATCAATGACTGGCTTAGTGTGAACCATGTGGCTAGCTATGGCCAATTAGAAGTAGACAAGTCAGTTTGAAATAATTTGGAATGATTTTGCTTCCTGACAAAAGAAAGGCAGAAAAGGACCCTGTTTCTTAGTTGATTTTAAATGATGTTGTGAAAAGAAATAAAACTAAGGCTACTTAAAGGTAAGACAGCCATCCCACAACTGTGTGGTCCACAGTCGGCATCTGTGATCAACACTGGGGCCCTCATCAAACCTGAATATCAATGCCTGAATATATGTGTTAGATCACCCCATTACCAATGCCTGATTAGATGTGTTAGACTATCATTATCAATATATGATTAGATGTGTTAGATCATCTCATTACCAATGCCTGATTAGATGTGTTAGACTATCATTACCAATACCTGATTAGATGTGTTAGAACACCTCATTACCAATGCCTGATTACATGTGTTAGATTATCATTACCAATACCTGATTACCAATGCTTGATTAGATGTGTTAGATTATCATTACCAATACCTGATTAGATGTGTTCTTTTTTTTAAGAAGAATTTATTTTAATGTGTGTGTGTGTGTGTGTGTGTGTGTGTGTGTGTGTGTGTGTGCATCCACATGAATGCAGGTACCCACAGAGCCTGGAAGAGGGCATGAGATTTCCTGATGCTGGGTGTGTCATGCTGCTGTATCTGACGCACTTATTTTGGCTAAGAATCACCACATTTCCAAA
>CABHPP010143339.1:5057-34722 GCA_902168425.1 Peromyscus attwateri
TTCTCCTTCTTTTTTTTTTTGATAACCCATTAATTCCTACCAGTGCTATCCATTCATATTTGGGTTTAGGGTCATTCACTGCAACACATTTTTTTTTCCATGTTGCTTTCTTTTGATTTATATTGCTGATTTTTCTCATACCGACTCCTTTCCTCCTGCAATCTGACTTCCTTCTGTATGTCCTATATTGAATTCATCTTTGAATTTAGTGGTTGAAGAGTTATGGTTTGGGGGGGTATAAAGTTGTAGTTTTCATATCTCTTATGTTTTGTGATATTATTTGTACATACCTTGTTTTGAACACCTCTGACAGCTTTATTTGGGGAGTTTGTATTGAGCAGCCTACTCTTGAGATGAGGGGAGGACAGAAATGAGTAGAAACAAGATGAAATAAGTTTAAAGAAATAAAAGAGGAATGGAGTGAATTTTATAGGGAAGAGAGAAATGAGAAACATATTAGAATACAACAAAAGGAAAAGGAAAAAAATTCCCAGTAAACAGAAAGCCAAAAATCAAATAAATTCAAGATGGGAAATGAAAACTACAAACAACGAAAGTACTACTAAAAACATAATAGAAAAAAGAGAAAAATGGGTGGTAACAAAAAAAAAAGCAAGAAAGAAGATAATGTGTGAACAAAATTAGATGAATGTATGAGGGGGGATGAAAAAGAAAAAAAGTTTGTTAAACACAGTTAAGCAAATACAGTTTTATATGTTCAATTTTTTTAAAAAAGAAAGAAGATGAAGTTTTTGAGCAGCTTCTTTGTGGTTTTTCCAAAGTTGGAGAAAGTGGCCTATATGCAAGAGAGAGGTGACTGGCAACTACTGTCTTTTCTTTGGTTTATGCTAGTGCTGAGTCTATTTTGGGCAAGTGTTTGATGTCAGTTAGAGCTGCTGTTCTTTAAAAGCTTCCTTCTTTGTGTGCCCTCCTTTGCTAGACACAGTTAGCTTTGCCATTCATGCGCTGGGCAGATTCACTCATCTTCCCAGATCATATTCTTTGGGATGGCTAATGTTCTAGCTGGAGATATCTCTCGAGTGTTCTGGGACTGTGAGAAGCAACCATATCATTGAATCTCTGTAAAGGAGTCTTCTCTCTCTCTCTCTCTCTCTCTCTCTCTCTCTCTCTCTCTCTCTCTCCCTCCCTCCCTCCCCATGTGTATGCTTTATGTGCATGTACATGTACGTATATATGAACATAGATACAAGTGTGTGGAGACTAGATGTCTTTTCCAATCACTCTCCACCTAATTTTTTGAGATAGTATCCTTCACTGATGCCATAGCTCACTGATTCAGCTGGGCTGTCTAGCCAGTGAGCACCAGGGATCTCCTTCCCTAGTGTTCAGATTGTAAGCACTTGTCACTAGCCCTAGCTTTATTTACAAAATTTTAGTTTTAATTAAAATAATATTGCATTGTTTCCCTTTTGTGTTCCTCTACTTTCAATTATTGTTATACACACACACACACACACACACACACACACACACACTCTGTGTATATGTTATGTGCATGTTATATATTGTATATAATATATGAGAATAAATATATAAAGACAACCTTCTGAGTTCACTGAATGTATCTTGAATATATATGCTTTTAGGACTGGCAATTTGTATTGGCTAGTTTTATTTTGAGGTGGTTCTGGGGATTGAACTAAGGCACTCATATTTACACAATAAGCACTTCACTGACTGAACTTATACCTCTAGGCTTCAAGACTCCTACGTGCTATCATGTCATTTGGTATAAGGGAACATCAAGTTACTGAGCCTGTGTCTCTTTGTCTAGAACAAAACGATAAATAAGGGCAAGCGTAGCAAAGCACATGGGTTGTGGGCAGGTCAAACTAGGGCAAGACAAAGGCAATGGCTACAAGTGGACAAGTAACAGGGCTAATGGGTAAGGATCAGAAATTCTTTGCATCAAATGTAGTATGTGCCTGTCTACTTTCATTGTCTTTTCAAAATAAAAACATATACCGCTACACTGGATGCAGAATAGAAAGCCGGGTAAGCAATGGTTCAGGACCCTGGACAGTTGGAGGAGGGAAACGGGTCCAGGAACAGACTAGTTGTACTTTCTGCTACTGCTCAACACAGACCTAACAAAAAGCTCTAGCCAGGGATGCCATTACAACAATGTGGAGATATGACGAGCAAGATCAAGGGCTCTGAGATGTGGGGTGGATGGTGATAATTTCAGGAACCCCCTAAAATAACAGAAAAATCAGTAGACTCCAGCAGAGTCTGGAGCCTGATGGTCATTATCAATCACCTTATTTACAGAGGTTGGAATAACCCTCAGGTGTCCTGCAGTCTGTGATAATGGGTTCGTGGCCCATGCACTCTATTATGTCTTCTGTGCATTGGCATGTCCACCTTCAACATGCTTGCAGCCTGAATCAGTTAGGACTTGGATGTAAAGTGAAACCATTCACTGTTGGATAACCTGTTGGCCCACCCACTATACTCTGAGGAACAGTCGGGTTTACCCCATCACCTCTTTCATCCTCTGAAAACAAGGCCCTGTGCCAAATGACACAGTATCAGCGTCATGCCTTTTCTAAAAACTTGGTCTGCCACACTAGTATTCCATCTCAGTACCTGTGAACCTTGGCCTTTATAGCCCAGCACTAGCCGAGGCTCTGATGTTGATGGGGACACACTCAAGTATAATGTCCTTAATTCCTCTAGGGATGGAATATTATTCTCATGTGATAAGGGGGATTTAAAGTCTCTATAGCTAATAAGTCTCCCTTCCTGATACCTCACCTTTTAAAGACAGTGCCACTAGAAGATACAGCTAGCTGGAGAAGTTCAGAGTGATCACATGAGCATCTTCCACTTTTCCTCAGCCTCACATACTAACAATAAAACATTGATAATGCCTTGTGAAAGAAATCATAACAGCAATTCAATGAGAAATTACTTTACTAAAGCATTAACACCTATTTTCACCCCTATTTTTCTTTCACCTCCCTTGTCACCCTAACTTCCCTTCTCTTTTCTCCTTCTCCTTCTCTGTCTTCTCCCTCTCCTCCTGAGCCACATTTGTTTAGACACAAGATAGACACTACACTCTTCCATCTGATGTTCATTGACATGTTAGCTGTCATTCTGGCCTTGACTCCTCAGTTAAACACTTGTTATAAAGGAAAAACACTAGACAGGCCAGCACAAATCCCACCTGAAATGCTACCTCAGCAAGATGCCTCTAAACAAGAGGTATGGATGTAGGTAGTTTTCAAAATCATATTTTTTCTAAGACAAGGTCATTTGTAGAACACTTTATATTTCTTCTTGTTGCACAAAAGGCTTTTACAATATTACAGAAAGAGGTCAAAATTAAAACAATCTGGTCTACCCCATTGGATCACAACTCTATTTTTGAAAAAAATCGATGTGCAACATCTTATTTAAAAGTTGGTTAAGCAGTTAGGCATTCTATACAAATAATGCAAAAATGATTCTGCAAGTTTAACAATTTAACAGTAGAATTACTTATTTGGTCTGAAGGTAATTTAATAGTTTTCCACCTCCAAAAACCAACACGAGATTGAGAAGCTATATTCAATTGTGTTTTACTTTTTTCTCTGCATGTTCTGTACATTTTATCTCAGACAGTTTTTAATCAAGTGGCTGAGTCCTATTGATCTGCCTGGGTACAAATTGTGGGTCGATGGGAGATGCTTTTCGAGTGCTCGTCTTCGGTCACCTCTGAGCTCTGGGACTACAGACATGCACTACTGCATCTGGCTCCCAGTGCTTCCCCACCTCCCCTCCCATCTGGATCCACTTCTTTCCTGTCTCTCATTAGAAAAGAACAGGCTTCTAAGAGATAACAATAAAATACAACAAAATAAACTGTACTAAGATAAAATAAAATCAAATAGAGCCTATCACATCTGACCAGACAAACCAACGATAGGAAAAGAGTCCAAGAGAAGTCACAAGAATCAGAGACCCACTCATTCACTTACTCAGGAGTCCCATAAAAATACTAAACTGGAAGTCCTATAAACATCAGAGCACCTGGTGCAGACCCACACGGGCCATGAACATGCACAGTTGTAATAACTGATGACGATAGACGTTCCATGCGAACTGAACTAAGGATTTTTGCCAGCCCCTCTCCTGTGCTGCCACAGGCCCCGCCTCCTCCTGTCTGTGGAGTCTTTCCTCAGAGCCTCTATCTGGTTGAGGTTTTTGTGGGGCTCTTGAAGACGCCTCTGCCACTGTGCCCTCACTCATAGCACAGAAATACACCGCTGAGTCCTCCACCTGTGCATCTGTGATGATGAGTCCAATGGAACTTTCTGAAGTCTGGAAATTGAGAGAATAACGACCCTCTGTTGCGTTTTCCTTTTTGTAAGACTCCTGACGAATAAGGAAAACCATTTCCCCACCTGCCGTGTGCTTGTACCAGAACAAGTAGTAAGTGCTTTCCCGGGTTTCGTACACACAGTCCAATGTCACAGTCTTCTTCTCCATCACAGACACTGAAGTCTGAGCCTGAGTTACCTTCTGGGCCATGCTGGTTGCTGATGGAAAGAACACAGAGACATCAACCCTTAGCTGTAACAACAACGGGGGTCTGAAGGATGAAGTAGCTTATGAGCCAGAATTCTGATGATCCCACCCTTCTGAGTCTCAGCAGAGGACAATGATCTCCACTGCCTATGACCTTGAGGTCACAAGGCCCAGTCCTGTACTGGGGAACATGCTTACCAAAACAAATGGAGCTGAAGGTTGCTCCCAGCAGACTAAGAGTCAGCATATTGTTAGCTCTTGTCTTGAGTGATATTTTCTATCTTAACCCAGATCTTAATCTGTCCTTTGTGCTGAAGAGGAACAAGTACAGGTTACTGGTCTATGAGGTGCACCCACCCCAACAGGAAATGCAGTAGGCAGTTATGGGGCAGGTTTAATTGTGCCCTGTCACACCTTCCTGTATGGGCGTGGCAGAATGCTAGACTGTCTTGAGGATCTGTTGGTCTCACTATAATGCACTGGAAGCCATCAGTAGTAACATGGACTGATTTTCAGATCATTCATTCATTTTTTTTTTTGTTTTTGGTTTTTTGAGACAGGGTTTCCCTGTGTAGCTTTGCGCCTTTCCTGGAGCTCACTTGGTAGCCCAAGCTGGCCTCGAACTCACAGAGATCCGCCTGGCTCTGCCTCCCGAGTGCTGGGATTAAAGGCGTGCACCACCAACACCCAGTCAGATCATTTATTTTTGAAGGATAATACAGGGTATGTGATTTATTATGAAATCTAGTAACACATGGACAACATAGCCATGTTCCTTTTGGTCTTATGGATGCATCCTTTTTCTTAGAGGAAAAAAAAAGGTTGACAATTTAACAAGAATGCAAAACCACCTTAGTCTTTCTGTCTACATTTCTAATAAAAGGATTTGGCAAATTTATATGAGAAACATGTTTTTCTTAATGAAAGCTTTAACATCATATCCCTTAAGAAATAAAATCTGTCATATATGTGCTACGTCAAATAACAAAAGGAAAGAAAACATACACACACAATATGTCTGTCTTTCTATCTCTCTGTGTGTGTTTCATACAAGAACAAACAAAAGTAAATTCACAAAATTTTATTGAATGACAATGACTCTTAAAACCTCCATCTCTCATAAAATAAGCACACCGGTCATTTTTCCTTTTCTCCATGCTGGCATCCTTTTCTGTGGAATGGTATATTAAAACTGTTTCACTCTAGTAAAGTGGAAGTAGTATATTCTCTTCTAAGACCCGTGACTTCACCATCCCTGGGCAGTTGACTAAGTTTCTAGTATCAGGGACATTTTACTTCCTGCTGAGCAGGTCTTAAGTCCCATTAAATAGCTGTTGGTTACCACCGAGGTTTGAAGACCACTATTGCAAGGTATGGATATCTTGCCATGTTGCTTATTGTTGTGGCTCATAGGTCACAGCTGGACAGACGAGTGGTTGCTTCCCTCTCTTGGCAGCTTACATAGCACCTTCCTGTACCACGAATGGCAATCTGTAGGAGGGAGACTCTCAGGTTAGATCCATTCAAATCTTTGGAGTCCTGTGTCCAAAGTGTATGGTGTCTTCACCTGCAGGGACTTACCTTCCATCTCTGAGCGGTAACTAAGAGCAACAGCAATAGCCTGTATTGTTTTGAGAGTCACAGTATTGGGGTTTTTGTTAGTCTATGGCTCTTATGGAGAGCAATGTCAGCCCAGCTGGTGTAATTTCATAATTTTATATATATACACATATATATTGAAATTATGCCAGTTGGGCTGACAATGTATATTCAATATATATTGATACAGTATTATTACATATTGAATACATATATCATATTCAATATATATTATATATAATATATCTATCACCACTCATCAAAGAAGCTTCTTTCTGCAGTAATGAAGCCTCTTGCAGAAAAACACAACTGTCATTTGTGTGATTTTTAACCACACAAATCATTAAAATTTTAAACCAAATCATTTATGTGATTTTTTAAAATTAAAATATCTCTCATATATTAAGCAAGAAAAACACTTCCCTCCAAGATCATGCCACTGTACAGAGAGATTAAAGGCTGGGGCGACGTGTTTAGAAGCAGTAGGTGAATCTGTATTTATCAACAGCATAAAGGGATACCTCCCCCTTGTGGTTCCTCTCTGTACTGCAGCATGATTTTCTCTGAATGTGGTAATTTATCTTGGATCTTAAATTGTAGATAGTAGAGAAGGATAGCACTGTAGTCTGAGTGAGATTGCAAGAAGGGTACACCAAAGACTTTCTGCAGAGTTTACAAAGGTATCTAAGGTCACAATACCTAAGGTGGGTATTACCTTTGTCATTTCTTTGATGTGCAGAGAAAAGGGATTCCTTATGTTTCCCCTGTCCATGAATGTTCTTACCTCCCTTTATGATAATTTAAACAACTTACAGCTTTGTGAGCATGGCAAAACATGTTCTGAGGTCTCTTCTTAATATATGGTCACTGTTTTCCTGGAGTCAGGGATGTGCCCCTAAATCAGATAATTTCTCACCTGTCTTCTGTCTTTCCTGGACCACTCCATTCATTCTTTTTCTTTTTTCTTTCTTCTTTTTTTTTTTTTTTTGAGACAGGGCTTTTTTTTTCTTTTCCGACCAGGCTGGGCTCTAGCTCACAGAGATCCACCTGCCTCTGCCTCCTAGGTGCTGGAGTTAAACATGTGTGCCACCACTGCCTGGCATCACCCCATTCCTTCTTTAAGAACTAATGTGATCTCCACCTCCTGATCTCCTGATGATAGTGCTTGCTTATCTCTTTAGAGGGAGTTCATGCCCACATCTTCTCCTACCACACCTGTACACATATCACTTCCTGTCCTTACCAGGTCATAGAAACATCCTGGTCTCCCCTTTCTCAAAAAAAGATAAAAACAATAAAATTCAAAGTAAGTTGTTAGTTTGAAGGATGATGAAACTAACAAGTCTGTCTGCAGTTATAAGATAGTTATGGGCAGGTAGTTAAATAACTGAAAAAGTTACTCAGAGATAGCTACTATTTTTTGTGTTATGATGAACAGTCTCTAGATTTATTTTTTATTTTTATTGTTTCAGAATTTCATACTTGCATAAAATGGGTTTTGATAAAATCCAAACCCCTTTCTCTTCTCTCCAGTTTCCCACTTCCCCCAAACTACTATTTCAACTCAATTCCATGTGCTTTTTTTTAAAAAAAAAAAAAAACCACTGAGTCTACTCAATGGCTACATGGCTATCGGACCTTGTACTCAAGCATGGATAGCCTCTTAGGAGCCTCATTCCTGAAGAAAACTGACTATCCCTTAAAATGTGTTCCTAATTAGTCGTAACAATAAAAACCCAGAGTCAAATATTAGGGTGAAAGCTGAGAGACAGAGAAGTAGAGCAGCTAGCTACTGTCACTTGTTACCTCCATCGAAATCTCAGATGGAATGGGCCGGGATCCTGTCTCTATAAATCCTCAGACTGAATGGTGGGGGCTCCTGTCTCCATCTGCCTTATATTCCTGTCTCTGCCTCCCTAGTGCTAGGATTAAAGGCTTGAGCCTCCCAGGTGCTGGGATTAAAGGGATGTGCCACCACTGCCTGGCACTGTTTCTCTTTTAGACTGGTTCAATTTCATGTAGCCCAGGGTGGCTTTGAACTCCTGATCTTCCTGCTTCTCCTAAGTGCTGGGATTAAAGGTGTGTGTCATCACTGCCTGTCCTCTATGGTTAACTAGTGGCTAGCTCTGCCTTCTGATCTCCAG
Organism: Peromyscus attwateri; assembly: GCA_902168425.1. Classification (NCBI taxonomy): domain Eukaryota; kingdom Metazoa; phylum Chordata; class Mammalia; order Rodentia; family Cricetidae; genus Peromyscus; species Peromyscus attwateri. The sequence goes on from CABHPP010143339.1 coordinate 13,337, forward strand.
GCAAGCTTTATTTGTCAGAACACAAACAATATAACATACAACAATCTCTCCCCCAGTAGCCATTAATTGTCAGTAGCTGCTCAGGTAAGAGTGAGATTTATGAGCCCCTCCCTGCCATGGAGGGTATTGCCTGGTGTGATCTTGTGTGTGTAGTCACAGCTTCTGTGAGTTCAAGTGTATGACAACACTGTCATATCTGGAAAACACTGCAGATGTCCAGTCCCTCCGACTCTTACAGTCCTTCTGCCTTCTCTTTCAAGATGATCCCTGATCCTTAGAGACAAGGATTTGATATTATTGTCCCATGTAGACCTGAGCATTCCACAGTCTCTTATTCTCTGTACAGTGGTCATTTGTATGTCTCTGTATTAATTGCTATCTACTGTAAAAGTAACTTCTCTAATGATAGTTGAGAGATGCGTTAATCTATGGGTATGAAGTTGAGAACATAGAGGTGCAGTATATGACTATGTCCATTCAGCAGAGAAAGACTATTAGTCTATGACTCAGGGAGCCTAATGAGTATGTTTAGAGCCCATTCTATAGATGGGACTCATGCCTGGAACTGTGAACTGTGTCACTAGTTTTTCTGAGTTTTATTTTCTGCAATTTTTAAATTAATTTGAGAGTTCGTCAATAAATCTTTAGTACACAATGTTATTATTTGACAAAGCCACAAAATGTCATCTTAGGAAAGTATATATTGTGCCTTTAATGTTATTGTATGTCTATTGAATTTCAAGTATACACATATAAATAATGACTATTCTCTTTCAGCAGGAAGATAGTAGTGCCATTGTTAGTAGTGCAGATTCCTTAGAGTTTGTCCTTTTGCAGGCTGTAATCAAAGTCATATTCATACTGTTCTGAGAACTTTACCAAGCAATAAAAAGAAGTTAATTAATAATAGACAAAAGATCTGAACAGAACAGAGAAGAAACACAAACAACCAAGGAGCAGATGAGGATTGCTCAATGTCATTAGTCATTGGTGAAACTCAAAAGAAAACCATGATTAGACACTAGATCACTCACCATGTCAAAGACATAAGTGCAGATGAGGATGTATGTAAAGGGATTCCAGAAGGCTGATGGGGGTGTAAAGAAGTACAGCCACTGTGGAGAGCCCTGTGAAATGCTGCAGAAAATCAGAAGTGGAACCGCTGTTTATTCTACTTCTGCGAGCACACTCAGAGAAGATGAAATTGGCATACATTAGTTAACACACACATGCACACACACACACACACACACACACACACACACACACACACACATGTTTATGTGGCTCTGTTTATAGCCTTTCAGATATGAAGTCAACTTAGATTACCATCAGCAAATGGACAGATAAAATGTAGCATAAACACAAAGAAAACTATTCAGCCAAAAAGATGAATAAAATTATCATTTTTTTTCAGTAGAACTGCTGGACCTGGAAGACATTAAGTGAAAGAAGCCAGACCCTCCTCCCCAACCATCCTGCAAAACAGTAACCACACAAGTGTCCTGTGTTATTCTTCCAGGATGTTAAAAAAAAAAGTTCACCTGAAAACCTATAGGGCATAGGAGGGGTCCACAAAGAGGGGAGGTGAGATTTGAGTAGTGCATACTGTATGCATGTGTGAGATTATCTCTTTGAACCTTAACAACACATTAATATTCTAATGAAACAAATGTTATTGGAAAAATTTTTGTGTGGATTAGTTTTTGTTTGTTTGTTTTTTAACGTGACACAAACTAGAGTCACCTGGAAAAAGGGATCTTCGATTGAAAAATTGCTTCCACCAGATTGGCCTGCAACCAAGTGTGTGGGACCTCTTAATACTGATTGATGAGGGGGAGCCAAGCACTGTGGAGGGTCCCACCTCCTGGAAGGATTCCTGGGTTGTGTGTAAATGTGATAAATGAATACTCTCATCAGACGGTGGGAAAATCATTAATTTTAAAGAATGAATGCAGTGATCTAGGCAAGGACAGATGGGTGATCTTGTCACAGCACATAGACTTCCAATCACCTCGACTCCATTTGCTCCTTACTAGCCCAGGCTTTCCTCATCTGAGGTGTGCTGCTATTCTCGTTCATGTGCTATTCAAAACTGATTTTATTTCTTACTATTAAAGACACTTGTTCTTCTTACATGTCCCCTCAGAGTAAGTTCAGTATACTTCCTTCCATATAGCACATCAGAATGTGGCTGTAAGGAATATGCTTCCCACATGGATGGGGAACTGATTTTCTTATAGGTTTTCATTTTCCCAGTGAGTAAACCAGGGCCTGAAAAATTACAGAACTCTTAAAGGCAGACTATGATTCAGATGTTTGGTTCTTTCCTCTGAGATTCAGATCTTGGCTTTCCTACTGTGTGGTGGCTCTGATCCCCAGCTGTAAAAGGAGAGGCTTAATTAAAGTGCTTGGAGGGCTTCTCAGTCTAATGTCTGATACAAGCTCACTGTCCCAGAACTGGAGAGATGTAAGAATGATTTTGGCCTCTCAAGGAGCCAACTAGACCTTAGGACAGCACAAGGGACAGATGGGACCTTCCCTCATCCTGAACAAGGATACAGTGCTTATTAAAACCAAAGCCAGAAGGCTCCAGTGGCCCAGATTTTACATGGAGAAATCAGGGAGGTTGCACTCATGTTGAGCTTGGGGACACATGGCCAGGACATGCAGAGTAAACCCCGGCATTTCAGCATCCTACTGCTCTCTGCCCCAGTCCAAGGAACTAAAAACAAACAAACAAAGAGAAATGGCACAATTAAACAGGTTCTCTTTTCCAGTTACCAGTAGACACTCATGGGACAACATAAGCACCATTCCACCCACTATCGGGGTCGAGGAAATAGCTCTGAGGGTTTGTGTCAGGGCTGCAGGTGCCTGCTGCACACTGTGCCTCTGTAGCACAGAAGTAAACAGCAGTGTCTACAGCCTGGGCAGCAGTGATGGACAGGGAACTGCTCTGCGAGGAGGTGTCAAGGGTCGCTCTTAGTCTTCCACTGCGTTTCTCTCTCTCATTTGAACGCATTAAGATAAGGAGGGCAGGGCCTCTGCCTGAGTCCTGTTTGTACCATTGTAGAGTAGTAGAATAAGTTTTGTAACTGCAGTTCATGATGACATTTTCACCTTCCTGGATGCTCAGAGCCAGATGATTCTCTTCTCCCTGTTGGCTGTTTACCCCTACATAGAAACACAGGCCAGAGAATGAGAGTCAGTAGTTATATTTCAAATTGCATTTCCAAATGAACACTTCTCATTTATATGGCCTCTGAACTCAGGTCTCCCCATTCCCATCACTACCAGCCCCAACTCACTGGCCAGTTGAATCCATAGAGTCACCAAAGACACTCCCAGAAATTTGTTCATTCTTCTTCCTTTATTGATGTCACAGGAAACACTGTGCTGTACCCTGAACTGGAGCTTGGTTCATAAGACAGAAGAGTCAGTTCTGGTTGGTGGGTTTATATTTAATCTTTTGTCCTTCAGAGTCTCAGGATTTTGCTTAGCCAGTCAGAGACAGGCTTGGTTCACCACATTCCCCCAACCCCAATCTCAAACCCAACCCCCATCCTTCTGACAGAGAGGCACTGCCATCTGGTGGTGGCCACAGCATCCTGCCACTAGAATGTGTTCTGGGATGGAGAGTGTGCAGATTGCAGTAATTGCAAGCCTGCTTTACTCTGTCTTCTTCCTGCAGAGTGAGAGGACACATAGATTAATTCCAGTAAGAGGCCAGTAGAGAAGAATGGTGAAGCCCAGCACTTAAAGAATACTTCTGAAAAGCCCTGATAAGGTTCCTTAGTAACTACAACTCCTGAAAATGTACTTGTGAGGGCAGAGAGATGGCTTACCGGGTAAAGTGTTTGGGATGCAAACGTGATGGCCTGAGTTCATTCCCCAGAACTCACAGTGAATGATGGAGAACACCAACTATAGGAGATTTTCCTCTGACCTCCACACACACCATGACACATATGTGCCTGGATACAGGAGTGTACACACACACACACACACACACACACACACACACACACACCAATAATAAGTGAAACACATAAGTTAAAATGCATCTGTGAGGTTCATAGAAAAAGATCATTTTTTGCTTGAATGATATTGTGTGTAAATAAAGGATTTCATTGGTGTGCAAAAGAAATAGATCCCTTTTAGATTAAGCAGAAAATGAATAAATTAAATTAATAACAGGTTAGACTCAAAACCGACAATAGGGTCTGAGAATCAGGATCAACAGCTGCATAGTCAGGAACAGCACAAAAGTCACAGCACAGACCATTCCTCAGAGGATCTGTTGGCTCGTGTCTGAGCTGCAGACTCTAAGCAGTATGTGCAAAGCTGTTCACAAAAGACCTTATGTACAGCTGCTGTCCAGTTCTGCCTTCTTCCTCTTCATGAAATTAAAGCCAACCTGTTGCAGGATATTTGATCACACTTGTGACACCCCAAGACTGTTAATAAAGTTAACTTGAATCAGGGGACAGAGTCAATGACTTGCTGCTGACTGGAATTAGCCATAGAGATTTTAGAGGACCCAGGATCCCATAGAGAGGCACAGGAAGGAATAAGGAGGAGCTAAGAAAGATTAACGGCTCCTTTTGATCTGGAAAGTGTGGAGAGAGAGAGGGTCAGCTGGTCATTCCTCTGCTGCTTTCTTGTTCTATCAGGTTTTTACCCCAATATCTGACTCTCAAGTTTTTTATTGATAATATAAAAATTTAGATAAGCAGTATATCTGGCATCTAATGCAGGACAGAAAAACACAAGGCAGCTTCTGAAATGGCTGTCTCTACAGCCCTTAGAGTCACAGCCGCTTGTTGCCATCTCTGTCATTCAGGTCCCCCCCCCCCCCACCCCATGCCCTCATCTCCCACCACGTGGGCTTCTCCTGCCCATCTCCTGCATCTGCTTATCAGGTGGCTTGCTCCCCCTCCTCGCAGGTCACAGGCTTTCCCTGGGTCCACTCCCCAGGCCACCACCATACAAGCTCAGCCATCTTGACATCTGCTTGCACCTGCTCAGGTTGCTGCTGCTGCTGCTGCTGCCACCACTGCACAGTCACAGCCCATGCTACCTTGCACAACTCCACAGTCACTACAGTTGCTGCTGTGTACAAACTGAAAAGCCGGCAGATCTAGTGAGACACCTGGTAATTCTTAAAGAGGGAATTAGGCTTTATTTTAAAAAAATCTTTTCCACTTTAAGAATGGGGAATATTATTACACTGCAAGGAGTTAGTACTCTGTATAGTTTCTACAATGATGGCTTGAAAATGGAAAAAATAAATGAAGGCATAACAAACTTACCTAGGATTGACATAATGTCAATTATAATTATTATCAGTTTGGTAATTCATATTTTATCCTTAAAAAGTGGCTTGATAACTGCCAAATAAGAAAAATTTGACTGATAAGATGCAATCCTCAGAAAAACTTACTATTGATAAGATACAAGCCTTCAAAAGGCCTACTAATAAAACTAAGAAAAATATTCAGGCACAAACAGAGGAATTTATAACAGAACCAACCGCTTCATTGTATGATGAAAATAAAGGGGAATGGCCCAAGGTTATTAGAAAAACAACCTTTGTTTATCCAGTTACCGTACAAGAATGACTACCAGACAATAGGTACCCCCAAGGCAATGCAGAAGTTAACTGGAATCCTGTAGAAATGTTATATTTGAGGAGATTTAAGGAAGCAGTAGTTTCATATGCATTCACCCTACGTGAAGTAGATATTAAAGTCATGGGCAACTCAGAACAGAATTATCCCCCAAGACTGGAAAGATTTAGCTAAAGCAATATTGGAAGCTGGTCCTCAGTTACAATGGAGAACATTGTGAAAAAGGAAGCTAGGATCATAGAACAATGAAACAAAGCTAGAGGAATTGATATTTCCCAAGACCGTTTTTTTTTTTTTTTTTTTCCAGTGTGAGGCCAGTATGCTGATTCGCAAAGACAGTTTGGATTGATTTGATGATCACACATTTGGCCCTATGTTATCTAGCAGCTTTGAATGCTTGGGACAAGGTTGAAGAATCAGAAAAGAGTACCGAGTCATTTATTAAAATTATACAAGGCCCAAAAAGAAGCCCTTACTGATTTTTTTGCAAAGATTGACTTCAACTGTAAATATTATAATATCATATCCAGAAGTTAGATAAATATTAATTAAAACTTTGGCTTTTGAAAATGCCAATTTAGAATGCAAAAGGGTGATTAGGCATTTACAGGCAAGATCAGCACCCATAGATGAATGAACCCAAAATACAGCTGATATTGGATTTCACGTTTATGATACGACTTTGATATGATAAGTGATTTCTAAAAAATTAAGAAAAATCAAAATTTCAGATCATTTAATTGTGATAAACAAGGTCATCTGAAAAGAGATGATGGGCATCAAAGAACTTCCATATGGAGTTAGCTTTCAATGTGGCGAAGTTGGCTACTGGGCAAGAAACTGCCCTTGCCTCAACTGCTGACATTATGCTCTGCAAATTGGACAATCAGGACACAAAAGAAGGCAACTGCTGAACTTTGCCAAGACAAAGTAGGACAGTCCTTCAAAAATCCTGCTTTGCAGAAAATCTGTCAGATATTCTAGGCCTGTAGACTGAAGATAGATGCCCCAATGTTTCAGAGGAACCTTGGATGACTGTCCAGACTGCCAGCTGCTTCTGGAGCTTTATGGAAGTTGTTTGCTCTGTACTTCCTGTTTGCTCAGGTAATATTAAATCATTCTTGGGTCTCTGATGGGGATTGAAAACTAGATAGTTATACTGGTTTTTTTTGTTACTGAATTCAGAAAAGAAACTTACAAAAGAGATGTAAAGTGTATAAGGTTGAGAGACATAAAAGCTTAAGTTGTTTATCTAAGAAAATGTTTTGAGGTCTAAAAGGATATTTTAGGCTGGTAATACAAGTTATGATAAAAATGGTTTAGGTATAAAACTTTGCATTCATCAAAAAAGGATATATAATAGATTATTTTCTCTGAATTGGCTAAATACAAATGGACTGGATATTGTGAATATAATTCTTACTTGCTCTTCTTACTTCTTAATTGCTCTTACTGTATATAGTTTTACTGTGTTAGAGTTAAATCCTTTCCCTTTTATTTAGACAACACCAGATAATTGTTCTTATTGTTTATAGTTTTACTGTATTAGAGTTAAAACCTTGCACTTTTATTTAGACACAAAGGGGTAGATGCTGCAAGATAGTTGATCACACTGTGACACTCTGGGACTGTGTTAATAAAGCCAGGAATATGGATAGAGAAGATACATTGGAAAGAGGAGGGAGGGACTTGGATTTTTCATGCTTTTATTTTTTTAATCTGGGAATTGTGGAGAGAAGGTCAGCTGGTCACTCCTCTGCCATTTCTTTGATCTATCAGGTTTCCACCCTGATATTTGACCTCCTAGTTTTTATTGATAATAGAACAATTAGATTAAATGCTTCAGACATGATGTTTTATTAAAGCAACAGCAAAGTAGCTAATACACTGGCGAATATTTGTCAATCTCAACTTCAGTCTTCTGTGCTTCTCTGTCCAGTATCTGCCCAGTTACTGCTTACTCTCCATGCATGCCAACACAGCCTGTGTTTGCATTACCATTGCCTGAATGTCTCCCTTTCAGTGTCCCTGAGTGGAAATTTTACTAGTATCTAGAGCTGTTGGTGGCAGGCAAGAGCAGTATGTTTCCACTGGGTGGATTGGCTGTTCTTAATTCTTGACTTAGCTAACTTCTGTTTTCCTTAGCTTGTTCATGAGTAGGTTCTATTGTGCTTTTACCTTAATTATTTTTCATCTGATCACATAAACACAGCTTTTAATCTGATATCTTATCTCTAAGTCCTATGGTAGCTTGATCTGGAAAGAGGCTTCACAGAATTTCCTTCCCTGTGTTGCTCTGTTTCAAAGTTGGTCATTAAAAAAATTATATGAGGGCTGGAGAGATGGCTCAGAGGTTGAGTGCACTGGCTGCTCTTCCAGAGGTCCTGAGTTCAGTTCCCAGCAACCACATGGTGGCTCACAACCATCTGTAATGAGATCTGGTGCCCTCTTCTGGCCTGCAGGCAAACGTGCAGACAGAACACTGTATACATAATAAATAAAATAAATCTTTAAAAAAATTATATGAATTGAAAGACTGGTGTGGTGGAGCATTTACTTTTTATATTGCTCTATATATTCAGGCCCTAGACACTGGGAGGGCTCATATTTGTTTATGATCTGCCAGTTCAGTTTCTTGTTGACTCCCTACTCCTCATTTCCTGCAGCTTTTCTTTGTTTTGGGTTAAGTATGTGTATAGCATGTTGGCAAATGATGCTGCTCCTTCCGAAGTTATTCCAAGAAATGATATTCCAAGAAATGTTTAGGAGGGAGTGTTGTGTGACAGTATTCCTGGTGAGATATGGACAAAATGGAGAACATCCATTCACCCCAGATAGAGAACTAACAACAAAGTAAAGGATGGATATCACCAAAGTTCAAATTGATGAGCCAAACATTTTTGTTACTTACAGGAATATTAGGGAGGTTACTTACAGGAGCAGAAGTGACAGAAAAACAGCCGCATCACCACAGCCCATGCCAGTGTGGGTGACAGCTCATGAATGCTAGAAGCCTGGAGTGCACTGTACAATCTACAGGTAACTCAATAGTCAAGAGAGTGCACTTTTCAGGTAGTTACGTTGGTCTAGGCCTCTCTCCAAGCAACTCAACTGGTCTCTACTTTGTTTAGGCAGTTCAGCTTATCCAAGAGTGTATCTTAGCACTTGTTACTGCTTATAGCTGTTTATGGAGGGAGAAGTCTAGTGAATCTAGTGAAGTTTTGGGGCCTTCCTCAAACTTTTGAGTAACTCACTTTCTGAGCATAAGAAGCTTCCCTCGGGATAGAATGTTTCGTGCCCATTTAGGACATGCAGTTGTTTTACCTTCTCTCTAACATCCTTCCTTAAAATATACTATTATTTTAATTTCCTTTTAGCAACCTATGTTTTAAATCTATGCTTACCTACAGTATGGAAGGTTTACTTTTTGAGGAAACTGCTATACAACAGGCAAGTTTGTTCTTCTAGGTTCCCGTTAGTCTTATGGATCTCACTATATCTTTACAAGTCTATGTGAATCCCAGGGCTGCTCTCATGGAACCATCCTTCCCAACTGTCAGTCTAGCTGGCTGTCAGAAACACAGAGTCAGTACCAGATGTGAAGACAAAGATTGCAAGGACTCCCCAGTGACCTCAAGTAATTTCATGGGGTGGATTGCTTATAATTTATCTTTGACTACTTCACCTGTGATGGCTCTTTTTCTCTGGGTGTAACTTTCATAAAGGAAATATGTTTTTTTGCTAGTCCAGATACCTAGACCTACATGTAAGCTGTCATCATCTTTAAGATAAACTAACAGTTTAAGTCACTATAGTTGTAAGATTTTGACTGTAGAAAATATTTTTCATAGATTTTTATGACTTGTCTTTTTATTTAAAGATTTCAAGACAATGTATTAGAAGAAAAGTTGCTCATAATAACTGTTTCCAAATTTTAGAGAAGGGTGTTTTACTTAGAAACACACTTCTGATGCGGAGAACACATGAAGCAGCCATGGCTGGGACTCTCTTATCTGGGTGTGCAGGTGTGCTTCCCAGCAGGGCTCCCCCAGAGGGGCTGTGCTTAAGGAGCTCCCGTATTTGTTCAGCTTGTGCTGTCATTTCAAACACTGTGAGCCGGCTCCCCTAGAGCACAGAAATAGTTCACTGAATCTTCCACCTGTGAGGCTGAAATGATGAGGCTGATGGACTTGGCTGACTTCTGGAAGATGACAGAATAGCGGCCACTGCTTTCATTGTGATGAGAAGATGAAGTTTGACGAATAAGGAAAATCATGTCTCCACTAGGAGGTTGTTTGTACCAATAAAGTTGGTAAAAACTCTTACTTGTCTCATATGAACAGTCCATGGTGACCTGTTCCCCCTCCTGCTTGGTTATAGCTGGTTGTACTTGAGTTGCTTTTTGGGCCACAGAGGATCCTGTGGGAACAATTAGAGAGCAGAGCTGAAACTGTAAAGTTTAGAATAAAACATTGTAGGAATTGGATTAACCTAAGACCCAAAGATCCATTCTGCTTGCTTTCTCCAGTTCCTGTTGCCCCTCAGGTTTATGTAAAGCACCATATGCCTGGAGTAGTACTTTCTGCTTAGAATCATAAGCTATATGTAAAACATCCATACCAGAGAAGGCGAAGGCCACCAACACACAGAGCAGGTTTCGGGGAAGCAAGTGACACATGTCCCTCTGTATGAGTGTGTCTGCTCTGCTCAGCTCAGCATTCAATGACTGAATGCCTGGCAGTGCGCATGTGTACTGACTGCATCCTTACACTGCACCCCAACCAGGAAATGGGGGTTTGTATGGTCATAGGCCACAAGTCCCACATACAGAGAGAAAAAGTATAGCTTACCACAGACTTTTACTTGCTTCCTTGTCTTTCTTGGTAATTAAAAGAAGTGGAGCTTAAAGGGAGCATGAGAAAATCTATTCCTGCTGAGCAAAGAAGCTGAACAGAAATACTCATTGATTGTTAACATATATTTGCTTTTCTCCATTCAGAATCCATTTTATTTTATTTTTTAAAAAACCTCACAGGTATTTGTATTTCTCTGTGAATATATTCTTATATTGAAATATATTTATTCAACTTGAAAATAATTTTAGCACTTTTTTTCTTCCTTACAGAGTGCTAGGGCCTATTTAAATCCTGAAATTAACAAAGCTACTTCTAAGTCTCAGGATTAAAGGCCACTCACCAGAATTTCCAAAGTTATTTGTTTACTTATGTTTTGTGAAGTTATAACAGGAATAAATATTAGTTATTAGGAGTAGGAGAGATATTTCAGTGTATAAATTGCTTGCTGTACAACATGAGTTCCTACATTCGAATTTAGACATTGTGGGGTCCACCTGTAATCCTAGCACTGGGAAGCAGATACAGAAAGGCTTGGACTCGCTAGTTTGTCAATCTAGTCTGATCAATGAGCTCTAGATCCAACTTAGGCTCTATGGCTGCTTTCTTTTTTTTTTTTTGGTTTTTCAAGACAGGGTTTCTCTGTGTAGTTTTGTGCCTTTCCTGGAACTCGCTTGGGAGACCAGGCTGGCCTCGAACTCACAGAGATCCGCCTGCCTCTGCCTCCCGAGTGCTGGGATTAAAGGCGTGCGCCACCACCGCCCGGCTCTATGGCTGCTTTCTAAGGACCCCTCCTCCTCCCAACCCCTCTTTCTCCCTTCAAGACTTGCCAAATCTAAGCCCATTCCCTAGGTACTCAAGCCAAATCCCATGACCCAGATGCCCTAATCCCTGTCATCTGACTTATTGAGATCTTCTGGTTGCCTTATACAACTTTGAGACACAGGACTAGTTCACCCTGCCAGAAGAAACTTGTCCCAAACTCTTAGACTAAACTGTTGGCAGCACACAGTAGAAGTACCTAGTGGAATGCAGATGACAAATGGAAGATGCCTGTAGCCCTCAAATAGCAGACAAATTGAAGAAATCAACAGCTCATCTCCACTACGGATTAGCCCCCTCCTGAATACTGTTAACACCTCTGCTGAAAGAACAAAAAGAAAAGAAAAACTCAACCAATAAACTAACTCCAAATGCATAAATACCAATGCAGAAATAAAAATGTGAAAATCCCAAACCAACAAATCTCATAATAATAATACTTGCTGAAAATGACATGAGTGAATTTCCAGACAATGAGTCCCAAAGAATGATTATAGCTATGATCAAACAACTCAAAGAAGATAAAGAGATGAATAGAAGAAGGAAGTAAATCTGAGACATCAAAATAGAGTTTGAGTTGTTAAAGAAAATCCACACTGAAAATGATTCTGGAAATGAGAAAACAAACAAACAAACAAACAAACAAAAAAACTGAGTAAGTCACTTAAAACTTTCAGTGGAAAGCTGCACCAACACATTGGATCATTACCCTGGGAAGGAGAAATAGAGGAGCTCTCCCTGAGTAAACTGAGGATGAGGGGTACAATGGAGGGTGGGGGTTGGGGTTGAGAACATGAGGAAATGGGATGGTCAAGCTGGAGCAGAGATAGAGTGGGGGAGCAGTGAGGGAGATATCATGATGGAGGGAGACATCAGAGGGATGGGGAGAGGCTAGGTGCTGGGGAGGTTCCCAGGAATCCGCAAGGATAACCCCAACTTAGACTACTAGCAATAATAGAAAAGGTGCCTGAACTGGCTTACCCCAGTAATCAGATCGGTGAATACCCTAACTGTCATCATGTAGCCTTCATCCAGTAACTGATGGAAGCAGATGCAGAGATCCACAACCAAACACCAGGCTGAGCTCCAGGAGTCCAGTCAAACAGAGAGAAGAGGGATTCTATGAGCAAGAGGCATCAAAATCATGATGGGGAAACCTACAGAGACAACCAAACCAAACTAGTGGGAATTCATGAACTTTAGATCAACAGCTGTGGAGCCTCCATGGGACTGGACGAGGCTCTCTGTTGTGTAGCTTGAACTGTGTAAGTCCCCCCCCCCCCCCCCCCCCCCCCCCCCCCCCCCCCCCCCCGCAGTAGGATCAGGATCCATCCCTGGTGCATGAGCTGGCTTTTTGGAGCCCACTACCTATGGTGGGTCACCTTGTGCAGCCTTGATGAAGGGGGAGGGGCTTTGACCTGCCTCTACTGAATGTACCAGGCTCTGCGGACTCTGCATGGGAGACCTTGCCTTGTTGGAGGAGGGAATGGGGGGAGGGTTGGGGGGAGCAGGAGGGGCGGGAGAAGGGAGGAGAGGGGAATCTGTGATTGGTATGTAAATTGAATAAAAAATTCCTTAATTAAAAAAAAGAATTAGGAGGAATTAAAAAAAAAAGAAAATCAAGGGATGGAAGACAAAGAAGAGAAATTGGATCACTCAATAAAGACCAATAAAAAAAAATTAAAACTGAACAGAAGAGTTCAGGTTTGAGGCACCATGAACTGTTCTCCTGACTCCTGTCTGGTAAAAGGTGAAATGTGATCACCAGTCCTGGCTTTCTTGCAGAGACAAACTAGAAATCCTCACCCACACCTTCTTTCCTTCTCACCCCAAACCACAGGGACTTCACATCAGTCAAAGTTTGGCTCAGACAAATGACATCAAAACAGGCTTGTGAGGTTGAAGTCTCTGGTTGGTTTGTGGGGAGTCAATGGCCCAGCAAAGGCAGATTGTGATGACAACACTGTGGGAATCTTATCAGAAGTCTGGGGAAAGAGAAGCGTGAGAGTGAGGAGCATCTGTGTCCAGATGTTCAGTGATGCTATTCATTGCCATGGGAGTATGCCCATGTTTGATGCTATTCTGCAGTTGTTGTTATAGTTTTTAGGATAACAAATGATCTTTCACCTACAATACTGTGAATGTGTGAACATTATCCAGAATAAACATTTCATTCTTCAGACATTGAGGAAATGAAGACTCTCCTTGACTATAGGCTGAAAATGCATCTGGTAAAGGAATTTATGCCAAACCCCAAATCCCAAAAGAAGACTTTTGCTTGACTACTGCATGAAGACACCAAAAGAGTGATAACTGGATTACTCTAAATCTACTTGACCTCACAGCTCTCTGGTTCCTTTATAAAATTTCCAACCTCACATCCCTTATAAAGCACAGACTCCCACTGTGGTGCCCAGAGCTTCCCAGTTCTACCTTCTTCATTCTGGTTAATGCCTCTGCTCTCACACCCACTCCAACCCTGACATGGTATTCTAGTTTATTCTTGTACATTTGTGTTCAGTGTTGTCTACTCTTATCAGATACAAGTGTTTACAGGTAAAACTTCAAAATTGACAGAATACACAAACTGCTAAGAGCCAATTGACTTTTTAAAAACAATTTTTCTTTTGCATTTTGAAAAACTATGCCTTGTGGTTGTGAAAGAGAGTTTTGAGGCTGTACACTTTAAACTAAATGTCCTCTACATTCTTTTGCTTTGATTTTAGAAACAGTTTCACTACTAGGTTTTTAGAAACACTTTCACTACCAAGGCTAGCACGCAATTCACAAGCTCAAGCAATTCTTCTGCTTTAGACTCTAGGTAGGTGGGGATACCAGAGCCTTCAACTATGAGTTATAAACATATACCTTAATTAATAAACACACTTTCAATGGAATTTTGTTGGCATTTTTGTGGCATCATGGAAGTGTTAGGAAATAGGAGGTCCCTCCCCCATTCTGTGTACTGCTGGGGAACATAAAGTCTGCAGTTGCTTCTATTAACTATAAAACTCAGACATTCAAGATGGCTCAGTGGACAAAGACGTCTGTGACCAAGCCTGATGACCCATGTTAAATGTCCAGGACCCACAAGGTGTAAAGAGAGAGCTGACTCCAGGAAATTATTCTGTACCTCCACTCATGATGTGGTACACATACATGTGCACACACACACACTTTCTCTCTCTCACACACACCTCTCACATACACATACACAAAACATGCAAAATACATAATTCTAAAACTATAGTTTAAGACAGTCTTTAAAAATTATCACATAATTGTAGCTCACCGTCTCCAAGTAAGCACACAGGGTTTATATTAATTAGAACTGCTCAGCCATTAGGTCATGTTTACTACTGACTAGCTCTTACACTTAAACTCAGGCCATTTCTGCTAACCTATATGTCGCCACATTTTCCGTGGCTTTACCTGTGTGCCATTACATGCTGCTCTCTGGACGGAGGGCTAGCATCTCCTGAATCAGCCTTCCTCTTCCCAGAATTTTCCTTCTCTGCTTATCCTGTCTATACTTCCTGCCTGGCTACTGGCCAATCAACATTTTATTAAAGCAGTATACAAAAGCACTATGCCACAGCACACAATTCTCACATTTAAAAACACAGAAAACAGTATAACAGACACATTTGCACCTAACAATAACACTGAGCAGATGATAAATTACACTTTGTCTCCTGAAGATCTCTTCCTCTCCTTCTCTCATGCCATGAAGTACATCTCATTTTGATGCAGGCTTTTTTCATTCAACAGGGATTGAGGACTTTGCTCCACCTGCTGGTTGTCATCTCTGTCTGTTGTCTACTCACTCCTGTGAGAGAAAGAATAAATATCATTAAGTCCCAGGGTTCCTCTGTGTAGCCCTGGCTGTCCTGGAACTTACTCTGTAGACCAGGCTGGCCTTGAACTCATGGAGAGCTGCCTGCCTGTCTCCCAAGTGTTGGGATAAGAGGCATGTGCCACCCCCGCGCAAATACAATTTTTTTTTGTTGTTGTTTTGTTTTTTTGAGACAGGATTTCTTTGTGTAGTTTTGGTACCTGTCCTGGATCTTGCTCTGTAGACCAGGCCGGCCTCGAACTCACAGAGATCCACCTGGCTCTGCCTCCCAAGTGCTGAGATTAAAGGTGTGCACCACCACCGCCACCACTGCCCAGCAAATACAATTTTTGAATTAGGAAAATCATGAAGGCTTTACTCTGCCCCTTTGGAGACACTTGTTTTGAGTTCAGAATAATGATACCTTAAGACATTTTTTTCTTCTCTCTCTCTCTCTCTCTCTCTCTCTCTCTCTCTCTCTCTCTCTCTCTCTCTCAGTTAAGTTGGATCATGTTAAATTCAGGAGTTCAGGCAGAACATTCTAGGTGTGGATGGAACCAGAACCATCTCAGTAAGTAGAAGCAAGCAACTGTGGATGTCTAATGTGGACGGAAAGGCGAGTTTTATGCCGTTAGGTTATTCGCTAGGAGTCAGCTGTTTTGAATCTTCTCGAAAGCTGCAGACTGGCAAGCTGGATGGCATCCTGGGGCATCCTGATGGAGGTGTCACCAGCCCAGAGCAGATCCCTGATGGTTGGCAAAGTGGAAGGGGAGTTTTTTAAAACTCACACACTTGACATTCCTGAGTGTGCGTGAGAGACTGGGTGTGTTCGTTATGAAGCTCTGTTGCGTAAGTTATGGCTGTTGCAGAGGCTGTGTGTTTCTAGAGAAAGGTAGTTTTCCTTTCAAACGTTTGAAAAAGACTTCATTTGAACCAGTATCTTTTCATTTGACACTCTTCCTGATTTTAAATTTCAAAAGTATTTGACACACACCAAAGGACAAAAAAAAAAAAAAAAAAAAAAAAAAGGGTTTAAAATTATCTTCGACCTCTGTCCCACTCCATTTTTGCTTTGTGACTTCTTCATTCAACAATAAATTATCTAACCCCCCCAAAAGTCCCAGGGTGTGTACTTCCTGCTTAAAGTTTCCCTGCTTATGATTTTGTCTGATGCCTCTATTCTCTCATTCCTTCAAAGTAATCAAATATGATGGGGATTTTCCTAACAGGCTAGGCAAAGGCTTCGGGCTGACACTGCTGCTGCTGGGCTCTTACCTAGTCCTCCAAGAGCTGAAACTCGGTAAGAACTGGGGTAGTTTCCTTCCCACAGGTAGAACTCCTGCTCTGACTTCATACTCTAGTTCTTTCAACGGGCTCCAACCTTTCCCAGGTATTTTGGATTGAAGATTTTTCTGACATAATGAGCATTGCCCCATTTAAGAAATCCTTTTCCTTTGAAAGAATCATTATGTACTTCAGGTGGAAATATGTATTAATAGGCACACAATGTCCTATTAATACATATTTTATTAATATGTATGACCACCAGCAGGTGGTCAAGTTAGGCTAAGTTTAGTTAGAGTTAACTTAGCCTAACTTGGCTAAGTTAGAGAGATGACCACCAGCAGGTCCTCAATCCCTGTTGAATGAAAAAAGCCTGCATCAGAATGAGATGTACTTCGTGGCATGAGAGAAGGAGAGGGAGAGATCTTCAGGAGACAAAGTGTAATTTATGACAATATGAGGTTCATCAAGGGATAAATAATTACATGCATACATGTATATACATAAACAAATAATACTAAGAACTACTAATGATCTAGCTTTACCACTTCTGGGCATTTATCCAAAGAAGCTGAAGTCACCATACAAAAGAGATACCTGTATATGCATGTTTATTACAGCCCTATTCATGGATGCTAAGATCTAGAACCTCCCTGGAACAATCTGTCAATGGATGAAGAAAATACTGTAGATGAAACACAGTCATAAAGATGAATGGAATCATGACATTTGTAGGGAAATGAATGGAATTAGGGATATGATGTTAAGCAAAATAAGTCATGTGTAAAAACAGAGAAAGACATAGAGGTTATCAGGAAATAGAACTAAGGCAATTAGGGAAGCAGAGTGAGACCAGGGATAGGAGAGAGAGGAGAGGACAAGAGGGTGAAGGCAGGATGACTATATCTAAATAACCACAAATACGTTCATTGAAATGTCACAGCCAAAACCTCCCACTAATTTGTACATTTCATGTGTGCTGATAATTATAAGTATATGATTACAGAAAGGATCAATTTAAAAAATTTCTCTGCTAATCTCATTGTATTCTTACCCCATCATTGGAAAGTGGTCCAAGAATGGAGTCCCGTGAAGAGAATTCTGAGTGTGTGTGAGAAAACTCCAAGAAAACAATACAAGAGTCTTGTGACCCCAGCTTCTTCAAAAACACAGAATTGTTCTTGGAATGTGCTTTTGTGCCCCTCCCAGGTGTAGCACATTCCAAGAATGTTCCCTGGAGTGAGTTGACTTCAGGTTATTTATTACGACTTGCTATTGTTATTTGTTTATATGTATCTATGGAAAAACATGTTTTAGCTACATGCAGCTTGCCCTTGTGATTATGTACAGCTTGAACTCCTCATGAGAACCTTACCAATGTGATCTTTCTTAACTCTAACTTAACTTAGCCTAACTTGACTTAACTTAGCAAAGTATAAATTATCTGATGCTCTGGATAAAGTTGGCTATTGCATGAGACTTTGGTCTGCCTCATTGTTAGGCTCCACTCTCCCAGGTTCCACCACCTCTAGAGAGGTAAATACTCTATTTTATCAGTCCTGTTCTATTTACATCATAAGACAGTTGGGCATGTCAAAAGAAACCATTTTATTTTATAGTCAGAATAGAAAGAATTCTCTGAAGACACAATATTAGCAAGAATAGGTTTATTTGGCTTTATTGCAAATATTAATAACATTTATTAAGGCTGTACAATGAAGATCATATCCCATTACCAGCTAAACTCATGGATCAGAACACAGACAACATGTGGTTTCTTTGTCTTGAGGGAACTTCAATTTCATGTGTTTCCATATTTTGTATAATCTTACAAAAAGACATAAGGCAATTAAATTAATGTCAATTTCATTACATTTTTATAAAATAAAGATCAGATTAATGAAATGTATCTGAGAATCTGCCTGTGGGAAATAAATTACAAAGTACTGGAATGATTTACTCTGGAGGAGCTTGATCCTCAAATGACTAAGAGAGGAGGGCAAACGTCCTGCAGCTTGCACTGGATACAAGGCTAGTTCCTTCCAGTAAAATAGCATTTTCAACTATTCTCAGCCCCAGTTTGAATAAACATTTATTATTTTCTTTGTATATGCTATTACAGGTAAAACAAAAAGTATGAAAAGTTGGTTTGGCTTGACATATTGAAGACAGCAAGACAACAGCAGCTCCTGAAGTAAAAATCCTCTGTGTTATAGATAACAGTAGTTAAAAGAACATAAGGTATGTGCATAACACTCAGAGGGTTTATTTGATATGTGACATCATCACAAGTCCAACCAAAGAAAAATACCATCACTGTCCAACACCAGGTAATGGCTCACATTCCTCAAAATCTCCAAGCATGGGCTGGGGTTGTAGCTCAGCCAATAGAGTGTATGCATGAGGCCCTGGGTTTGTTTTCTACTACCATATAAACTGGTCATGGTGCACACACCTGTAATTCCAGTATTTGTAAGATAAAGGTAGGAGAATCAGGAATCCAAAATTATCCCAGTAATGTAACAAGACTAAGGTCAGCGTGGGATACAGGAGACCCTATCTCAAAAAACAGACAAAGAAACAAATGATAAAATATAAACAGGTTATACTCTAGGGGTTTTGTAATTACTCTTTACATGTTGATGTCTGTTCTTTTTCATTTACTCCAACATACACTATATCTACCATGTGTGGGAGATACATTCCATGATGTCAATTGAATACCTCAAATCACAAATACCACTGAACCCCACACAAACTACATTCTATCCTGTACATATATAGCACTTAAGAAAGTTTTCACTGCTTCAACTGAAGGAAGCACATGTAGCTTTTTTTTTTTTGGCATTTCTAAATTGCAGCACCACATACCATTTCCTAAACAGTCATTTTGATAACCACTTAGTGTTAAATGTCAGGTGGCATGGACAGCAGAGAAATGCTGGACAGAGATGACTTATGGCACAAGAGGAATGCAGCAGAGTGGCAGGGGAGTTTGTCATACTACTCAGGAGAGTGAGCAATTAAAAACCAATGAGTTGTTTATTTCTGAATTTTTTCATTTAAATTTTAAGAACACTGCTGAGGGGCCCAAAACCCATAGAAAGTTAAGGGATGAAGAAGATTTTCTACGTGTGTAACAAGTGTCTAACTGCCTACTCCATAAGCAGTGCTTGAGTGCCTTTTATGAAAAGAACAGTTGCAACCTTCAACTTATACCCAGTACTCAAGAAGAGAAAAATAAAGATACTATTGACACCTTTGTGTCCAGTTAAGGTGACAAAGGAAAGGATTTGATACTGCTTTCTGATCCATGCAGAGACGGTCCTGATGGAGGAGATGTTTGAGCTGACTTCAAACCATGAGTAGATTTCCTAGTGCAGAGGATGCCTATTGTAATTTTAGGTACAGTTTATGTCAGTGTGGCTGGAAAGTATACCAAATGTGGGTGACAAGATTAGAAATGTACATTAGAGATGTTAATATGGCCCTAGGCTTGAAGGAGAGCATGAGTCTTCAATGTGTTCATGTCCAGTGTCCTACTTCTAAACTCTATGAGACTGGAATAAACATATAATATAGGACTTGATCTCTAATTAAACCTAAGCAACATAGGGGATAATAACTTATTTTTAGTAATAATATCTTGCTTACCAATGCATATGTGAAAGACAAACTTCATCTGCTCTGATGCAGCACTGCCCCTCTGTGGTCAAGTGTGGAGGTCTTCACTCAACAGTTTCCTGAGCTTCCTAAAGGTTTCTGTGCAGAAATGCCTGCATCAGTGATTCTTCCTCTGGCACCAATATTCCTTCCTATGGAAAAGATCCTGTCCTTGTTGAGGGCAGCTCCAGCACACTTCCTAGCCTGTACTGAGGTGTGCCTTGGTGGATCTGAAGTTTTGCTTAGAACACTGGACACACCTGGGAAGAACGATGCTTCCGCAACGTGACATAATTAGCACACTTGCCCTGAGCTCTTTTCCAAGCACACAGTGGATGCTCAGGCTCTGTCATTGCCTAAGCTCCATTTCCTCCCATGTTAAACTCAAGTCAGCATAAGCTCATCACATTGTCAAGAACATGTTCCTATACAGACTTTAAATTGGATAATTGTGTGACACCCTTCACAGCACTGGATACAGTCATATTTTTATAGAAAGTGGAAATAGAAAATGGCTAGAACTGACAGGAGTCATATTTTCGTTGATCCCTGATATAGAGTGTGTTTCCATGTAGTTCCATAAGTCACACTCACTTGCTAAAACATTCTGTTCATTTTCAAATTTGGTCCTTCTTTTTTGTTCCTTGAATTAGAGCTTTGTGCACAGTCTAGCTAAAGTTCTTTGAACAACATATTTCGAGTACTCTCTCCTGGTGTCTTGTCATTGGTTTTCTTAAAGACCTCTGCTTAGAAAATTTCAAAGCAATGCTAACTAAAGTTAAAGAAAGAACAGTAAACAGAAAGATAACTCACAATAATAAATTAGAAGGTCCAATATCTTTAATTTTAATTTACCCTGAGGTCTACTAAAATTCAATAAATACCAATAAAATTTCCCATATACTGTTATTTTTTTGAGAAAATAAAAGATTAGAGACTTCTGGATAAGAAGGTAGACTAGTGGATGAGTTTGTGTGAGCTATAAAATTAAATCAGATCAAGGAAAATATGGAATTTATCTCAAAGACTAAATCAGAGGAAGAGCTTAAGAACTCTACAAGGAAGTAAAAGATTCCTGAAAAGGGTAAAGAAGAAGAAGGAGAAGGAGAAGGAGGAGAAGGAGAAGGAGGAGAAGAAGAAGAAGAAGAAGAAGAAGAAGAAGAAGAAGAAGAAGAAGAAGAAGAAGAAGAGGAGGAGGAGGAGGAGGAGGAGGAGGAGGAGAAGAAGAAGAAGAAGAAGAAAGAGAGAGAGAGAGAGAGAGAGAGAGAGAGAGAGAGAGAGAGAGAGAGAGAGAGA
>CABHPP010143340.1:0-41783 GCA_902168425.1 Peromyscus attwateri
AGATAGATAGATAGATAGATAGATAGATAGATAGATAGATAGATAGGTAGGTAGGTAGGAAGGTAGATGTGTGCATCCATGCATGTATACTTTGGAGTTCATTGTAAGTCACATGTTTTCAAATAGGAGATGAGAAGATCTTGAATCCCCAAAAGGAGCTTTCTGTCAGTTCAGGTCTTGGGATGTAGGAAGGCCTGAGCCTCCATGGTGGGCAGGCTTGGTAAGTAGCTCCCATTTTACACTCCAGCTGTGAGGATCTGTGTGAGCTGCAAGAGTCCAGGGTTAGGAGAGAAGTGCCCACTGAGGTAGATCTGCAGGTGGAAGTACACGGGCAGTGGTATTTTAGTTTTGTAAAATAGTCATAGAAATTTCAAAATGCTTCCATAACAGAGCTCTTCTTGTTATTATTTTGTAATTCCGTTTTGCTTTTCCTGTTGTAAAGCCGCAGGGTCGACTCTTGGATGATAACTCTATTGCTGCCGCATGATGTCCGGGACCAGCCCTTGTGTTCTTACAGAGGAGTCGAGAGAGTGCCTAGGAGATCCATTGTGACTTGTAGCTTTGATCATGGTGAAAAGTTAATCTTGCCTATTTTTTAATGGCTATGATACCAGCTATTCAGAGAAACTCATGCTTAAAATATTAAGAAAATCATCTTCTCGTATAGTTTCACTAATAAAAATTTCAAATCTGTCAGTGTGACGTGAGAGGACGTCAGGTCATTGTTCCCGTCAGAAGTCATTTTATGGTGAGCACAGTGTGTCCAAGGAGGTGACTTGGATGTACAACATCAGTGGGAACAGATAACCAACTGTGATTGGACAGAGGAGATGCATCATACCTGGTTCTGCCTGGAGATGACCCTTCCCATAAATTCCCTGTTGCTTAGCACCTCCACTCAGCAAGCATCGCAGGTCTGACTGATGTACAGACCTCTAGGGTTTTTTGGTTTGGTTTTGTTTTGAGACAGGGTTTCTCTATGTAGCCCTGGCTATCCTGGACCTTGCTCACTCTGTGGCAGTTGAAAGGTATCAACTTTTTACTTACTGTCAAAAAGTTTTGAACTCTACCCACATGTACATCATTTATAAAACAGGTGTATATTCCTGAAAGGACCTGATCATAAACATAATTCCTAACCTGAGTTTTTGAGAATGACTCAAGGTCGCATTAAGAGTTCTCAGTCACTTTACATAATTTCATAAGTGCTATTTAGAATGCCTTTAAATTCATGTAAATGAAAAAATCATATGGTGAACATTTTCTTTGTAAAATATCTTAATTTAAAACTACTTAAATTTCTTGGAAAATTTTAATATGTAGACCGTGGCATATTGTAAAAAGGTAATAGTGATGTAAATAAATATGTTCTCTTTCACATCTGCTTGTAGATATCATTGATTTCTTGTAGCTGGTTTGGTTTCAGCTGGGTATAACAGCCTTTACCAAGAACACATCAAGAGGTTACCGGAAAGTGGTCAGGAGTGTTCTGGATTCAAAGACTTGCTCTGCTAATCCTTGCTCGGACAGGGGAAGGCTGTGTGAGAGACATGAGTTCCATATGTCACGGATTTTCAGATAGAGGCCATCGGTTGGCTCTGCAGTGGACTGGGATCAGATCTTATCTGTGTGGCTTGCTGGCCAGGAGACTGTTTTTGCCTGTGTACCGAGTTTTCTGGAAGAGAAGCTGATTGGCCTGTCCCACAGCATAAGATGTGCTTGTAACACAAGTCACTGATAGACACTCAACTTTAGCATTGACGTTAGTGAGATTGACTTAACTGTGTCTGTTCTACCAAATACTTTTCTATACAGCTGGTGATAAAGTATCTTTTCTAACCAAGAATTCTCCCATATCATAACTTCTGTGACTATGTTCTACATGCCTATTTTTTGTTTTGTTTTGTTTTGTTTTTGTTTTTTTTTTTGTTTTTCAAGACAGGGTTTCTCTTTGTAGCTCCTCTGTGGAACTCCCTTTGTCCTTTGGTAGACCCAGGATGTCCTTGAACTCTGAGATCTGTCCCCGTCTGCCTCCCTCCGCTAGGATTAAAGGTATGTGCCACAACTGCCCCGATTTGTTTGTTTATTGAAAAACATAATTGTGACTTATCTTGGGTTCAAAAATCAATCTGATCAATCTGTCATAATGGTGTAAGAGCTGCTGTTTGACTGACTTCTGTCATATTCCCCCCCACACACACACACACTTCATCATGTCACTGGGGCATCCGCTTTTTGTACATGATCCAGATGTTACCATCTGTGATCCGAAAGGAGCAACCTGTAACTCTGATCCCTCAGCTCCAATCACCTGTCCCACCATGGGTTCCTTGTCCTCAAATTCTTAGAGTTAGATCACTTTAAAGAGCGTGACTGCTATGGGGAGATTTGAAAATGTCTCTGTGTTATTTGAAGGGAAGAGGGTTTTTGTTTTGTTTTAATGGAGTCCCTTTTTCACAGCCCATGTTATCACCACCAAGAATATGTTCCTTCCTGTCAGTTCTCTGCAGAACAATAACTTTCAGAGTTCTGAGCTGTAGTTTCCACATTAGCACTGCAGTGGAAGAGGAGGTGTGTTCAAAGGAAAAAAAACAACAACAACAAAAACCCTGGAAGTTAAACTCCGCCCTTTAAAGGGGCAGGTCCGTGCAGTCTGTCTTGGTTACTGTTGCTGGGATCAAACACCATGGCCAGAAGCCACTTGTGGAGGAAAGGGTTTATTTGACTCACATAGCCTAAAACCCAGTCCACTGAGGGATGCCAAGGCAGGAACTCAAATTGGGTGGTTACCTGGAGGCAGGAGCTGGTGCAGAGGCCATGGAGGGCTACTGCTTACTGGCCTGCTCCCCATGGCTTGCTCAGCCTGCTTTCTTACAGAACCTAGAACCACCAGCCCAGGGTGGCCTCACTCACAATGGGCTGGACCATCCCCCATCAATCACTAATTAAGAAAATGCCTTATAGGCTTGCCTACAGTCCATCTTATGAGGCATTTTTTCACTTGAGGTTCCTTTCTCCCAAGTTGATATACCTAGCCAGCACCTGGTCCCAGCAAATACCTTTCTGCAGCTCCCTCTCTTGACCTCAGAACCAGAAAAAGCACCCTACGGCCCAATTCTGAATTTATAAATGACTTAGTGATGGGTTATATTATTTAATGAGTAACTCGTAATGACTTATTTTCAAGAAACAGTTATCTGTCCCATTAATGGCTGGAGACTGTCAAGCAAATCCATGATGCCAAATACAAATGGAGCTTCATCTTGTCCTCAGTTTCTCCCTGGCACGTGGGCGGCTCCCACCGTGGGGCCTAATCCTCTCCATCATTATGCATGGCTGCTGACTGAAAACCACAACCCAGGGCAGGAGGACCATAAGAAAGCGAATTCCACCTCATTGTCACCGTCTTCTGGAGGAGCGGTTTACTTCAAGATCAGTCACTCTTTTGGAAATTTCTAGAGTGAGTCTTACATTCTTTGGTGTTTCATATACATCTCACTTTTAGCAAACTTCCACCCTCAAGACATTTAAAGAGCTCCATAAAATTTACTAAATGAATACAAAATCCCATTTTTTGAATGACAAAAAAAAAAATCTTAGTTATATTCAGTTTCATCTCAAAGACCACACTTGTGAACAACTGTCCTTCCCATTCAGTTTACTTAAGCCAAGTACAAAAGCCAGTTAGCACAAGATTTCATTCTCTGCTGTCTGAAGCACGTTTTTGCCAGAGGGAAAGATTAACTCAAGACAGCCAAATGTGCCTGCGTTTCAGGGTCTTTGGACCATGCACACAGTACAAGTTTTCTTGTCTAATCTTTGGAAGAATGCAAAACTCAAAGCGGCCATGTGAGGCCGGTGTCTGCATTTAGAGTACACCCTGTCCCAAAATGTTTCAGCATGCCTGACAAATGACAGCTGACCGACGGCCTTGGTAGGCTGCGCAAGACTTTCTACAGATGGGCAAGCTGGTGGGAGAACTGGTGTTGCTTTAAAGCACTTCCAAAAGCAAAACCAGAAATTAGATAGGGTCCCTCTGTTGTCAGCAACTCTGAGAGGCAGAGGCAGGAGGATCACCCCAAGTTTGAGGTCAGCCTGTTCTACATAGAGCACTCCAGACACCTGGGGATACACGGTGAGGCCTTGTTGGAAAAACAAACAAAAACCCCTTAGTTCGGAGGAGATGGTAAAACCTGGAAGATGCTATGGCGTGTTAAGGAATGGGAGGGCACGTGAGGGCACGTGGGGGCCCGTTAAACTATTCGGACTCCTTTGGATGTGTTTGAAATGTTCCATAATAAAAACAGAAGGCAGGAAGGAAGCCCAGGGGAGTGTGAGGAGCCAGGTGGGAGGTAGAGCTTCTTCAAGGAGTGACAGGGGAGTTGTTTTAGTCCTCATGTTCATAAGAAAGTTATTCTGTGTTTTTCTTATACAAGAATGCATCTCCATCGTCCACGGGCAGATGATAGTGGGCAAGCTGAGGTTTGGAGCACACAGAAAGATTTGTAAAAATAAACAGAACAAGGAGAACATTCCAGGTGATGAAAAGGAATGCTGGCATCCGCCCTTGGCAACACCAAGGCATGCAAGGACTTCCAAGGTAGGCTGGTCCTCTGTTGAGTAAAGCCAGTGTTTCCTCCCCCGGAGATTTGGAGATTTGTGTTCCCTGATAAGGCAGCTGGGCAGGGAAGATGAAACTCACTTAAAAGCCAGAGCTCTGGCAGCTGTCCCCCACTCCCAATCCCGCAGCTGAAGGGCAAGACTGCCTTCTGGATTTGAGTCGTGATTTGTCCAATTGAAGTAATAAATGAACTTGTATTTTGAAAACGATCTGATCTTGGTGAGAATTCAAGAGGTGTGAAAGGACCAAATCCACACGCCATCCCTAACAGGAAAAAAAAAAAAAAAAAAAAAAAAAAAACGCGCCATGCAAGCCCATGTTGGGGGGGGGTGCTGAAAGATTGAAGCTCAGGGAGAGAGAGGCGCTACCATAGCTGGTTTGGTCTTTTTGTCTTCTGGTTATTTTTTTAATCAGATAGCTGGCGGTGTGTTGTGTTTTTGAGATCAGTGCTCACTATGTAGTTTTAGACTGGCCTGGAACTTGCTACATAGCTCCCGGCCCCGCCTCCACCGGGCTAGTGCTGGGATTACAGGCGTGAGCCACGGCTGACAATGTTTTCAGGGGAGAGCTGTTTGAGACCCTTGGATGGCCAGACTACAGTTATACTATTTCTCCCCTTCAGATTGCCATCATTTTCTCTGAATTCTTATTGTAGGTTTCTCTAAATACACAAGATACTGCACGTGTATTCGGCTTCAGCCATTAGTATGTAGCCATTTACCATCCACCTGCTGGTTAAATCAATTCACCTATGAATACTTAAATATAATCAACCATGTGTTAGTATCTTTAACAAATCAGTGATTTCTTGAAATTGTCTAATACTCAATCCATGTGTGGTTTTTCCTGATTGACGCAGCACTGTTTTTATAGCTGGCTTTTGTGAATCAGGATCATATTTAATTCAGTCATTCTTAGCTATGGCTGACACTCCACTTAAGCTAGTCCTTTGTATTCCTTATTGTTGGCTTGATGATCCACTGGTCCAAGACTCCCTCGACCCTCACAGCATCAACCCAGTTGAAGAAATGAAGTCACTTGTAGAACATCCAACATCGTAGATTTGGCCACTTCTCCAGATCCATTTGTATAGCTAGTTTCTTTATCGCCAGTATTTCTAGTCGACTGGGAGAGAGAGTTAAAAGTTTGTGAGTCTAGGGCTGGAGAGATGGCCCAGTGGTTAAGAGCACTGACTGCTCTTCCAGAGGTCCTGAGTTCAATTCCCAGCAACCACATGGTGGCTCACAACCATCAGTAATGAGATCTGGCGCCCTCTTCTGGCCTACAGACAAATGTGCAGGCAGAACATTGTATACATAATAAATAAATAAATCTTTAAAAAAAAAAAAAGTTTGTGAGTCTAAAGTGGTTAGTCAATCCCTGTCATCCCAGGACTTGGGAAGTGGAGGCAAGAGTTCAAGGTCATCCTTGGCTACATGGCTAATCCAAGGCCAGCCTGGACTACTTGAGACCCTCCCCTCCCAAAAAAAAGTTCTTAAGCTCAACTAGAATTCTACATAGAAGCCTTTTTTCTTCCTGTTTGCTAAGTGTACTCACGTGCCTTGAAATGCATTTTCTATGAGAGACAATTTTTCTTTGTCATTTTCAAGAGAGAGACTAGCTTCAAGCTGGGCATGGGGGTGTATACCTTTAATTGGACTGCTTGGGAGGGATCTCTGTGAGTTCGAGACCAGCCTGATCTACACTGTGAGCTGCAGGCCAGCCAAGGCTACATAGTGAGACAGTATCTCAAAAAAGAAAGAGAGTGGCAGTCAGCTTTGGTTTTACGTGCTCCTTCCTCTAAGAAATACTTTATTCCATGAAATAATAACGTAAATGACTAGCTGGCAGACAAGGATCTTGGACTGGTTGTGGTGGCTTTCTGGCATTTGGGGTGTGAACTCTTAACTCTCTTTAGATCACTCCTCTCTGAAAAGTAAAGTTTACAAGGAATCTTCAGCCGTGGGAGTAAAGTCAAGATAGCTACATACACAAACCTTTATTAATTGTACACCTAAAGTCAATATTAACCTGTGCTGTTCCAAGAACAGCCTTGAGAAATGAGAGCAGGATCTGGCACCATGAGAAACTTATATTTAAAAGGCATTTTACATTAATCACTCAGGAATGGAACTTGTGCCACTCACCAATCCTAACCACACACAGACTGCTATCGGCAGTTTTATTCTTGGGTTAATTGCTCCTCGGGTGTGCACTGTAGTTACGGTCCTCTTTGCCCAAGAGTGGAGGTTGTGAGGACCATTTAAGTGATGCTTCCTTTTTTTATTCATTGAAAATTAAACTAGAGTGGCCTTTTTGCAGAGATTTACTGTGTCACGCTCCAATGCACAAATAATAAACAGTGTGTCTCCCTACCGGGGATGTTGCGGAGTGACCAGTTCCAAGTTCAATGGTGCATAATGAAATTTCCAAAGTGGTCAGACAAGCTGGGTGAGTTTAGGACAATGAGCTTTTATGTTTAAAACTGGGACCCCAGCTGTGACAGGCAGGGGAGGTTTTCTTCTACTGCTTGTATGTTGGGGGGTAGGGAGGCGCTGCAGAAACTCTAGCAGGCTGAGTGAATGGGTTACCTGCTGTGTACCATGGGAATTCACTTTATCTCCAGCTGTGAGTCAAGTCTGCAATGGCCCAAGCCTGAATTCTGTGAGAGTGGGGACGTCAAGGAGTGGTTAGGGTGAAATGGCATCCCCAGGGTCTGTCCTGGGCCCCAGGGGAAAGCCATCCCACCCGTGAGGAAGGTGCCAGTACTGCCTCCACTTCCTTAAACATGCCCTTCACACACCCGGCTCCAAGCACAAGAAACTCTTGTGTTTGTGAAGCAATAGAGCAGAATGTCTTAAGGCTTTTGCAGAGCTGTCCTGAGAAATGGCTATAATTTAGAAAGTCCTTTGAAACGCTTGAACCCTAAGAGGTCAGGCATTGTTGGGTGTTGGGGAATATTATTTTAAGGTGTGTTACGTTTGTTTATGTTGCATTTGTTTAACCCTGTGAAGCTGTGTTACTGTGCCTGTCTAGAACTCCTGATGGTCTAATAAAGAGCTGACTGGCTAACAGCAAGGCAGGAGAAAGGATAGGCGGGGCTGGCAGGCAGAGAGAACAGATAGAGGGAAAAATCTGAGAATCAGGAGAGGAAAGAGGTAGCCAGAGAAGGAGGAGGACTCCAGGGGCCAGTCACCCAGCTACACAGCAAGCCATGGAGTAAGATTTACAGAAGAGAATGGGAAAAGCCAAGGCAAGGTAGACAGGATAAGTTAAGAAAAACTGGCAAGAAACAAGCCAAGCTAAGGCTGGGCATTTATAATTAAGAATAAGCCTCCATGTGTGATTTATTTGGGAGTGCCATTGAAGGGTCTATCAGGACTCCATCCTTTTTGTCTCCTTCCTGGCTGTTATGAGATGCTAATGGACAAACCAGACCTCCTCCACCCTGAGCTCCACAGTGATACACTGTGCTGCGGTTACTAGAACTTGGGGGTCCCTTCATGGTCATCAGGTGAGAAAAGGGAAATCAGGGCCCCCTCTTGGAATTCTTAGTCTTATTAATAAAAGAATTTAAGAATGGACTCAAAAGGAAGTTCAAAGACAATGTTATTAGATTTAAAAGGAAAACCAAACCAGGGGAGAATGGAAGAGAGAAGGAAAAAGCCATGCTGTTGAAACTGGCATGGAGGTTGGACCCATAGCAGACAAGCAACCACATTCAGTGAAAATGTTGGGGAAACTCAGCGTCAAGGAAAGCATACTTAAAAAAAGAAAGGGCGTGCTTTTGATCTTATTTTAAGACAGGGTCTACATAGTCCTGGCTGACCTGGAAAACTGTATGTAGACCAGACTGGCCTCAAACTCACAGAGACCCACCTGCCTCTGAGGCGTGAGCCTCCACTCCTGACTACACTTGGCATGTTGATGTGAGTCCTTGTTCTCGCAAGGCCAGCGCTCTGCGGACTGAACCATCTTCCCAGTCCTATCGAGGCTGTTGAGAGCAGGAAGCCAAGCACAAAGGATTCGAGTCTGCTCCTTCACTCTGTTGCCAGCCATGTGTAAATCTGAGACTGTGACCTACATGATGTGCCTTAAAGGTGCCAGTGATTTCCGTCAAAACACGCGCAGGAGAAGTCTTGGGCAGACAGACGTGTCCTGTGTAATTCAGACTCCACAGGCAGACCAATCCTACTTCCTTCCCCTGTCAGCGAGCTGTTTCTGGGTCCTGCCCACCAGAGGAGACTGTCATACCTTCTGGAATAAAAGGAGTGACCTGGGAGGATCTTTAAAAAGGACCAAATGTAGTGCCGGCGAATGTCCTGTTTCTTAGCAACCTCTTCAGCATTTTCATCAACCACATTGGGAACTGAGTCACATGCCTAAGGCCCGAAGCACAGGGCAGGCAAGACTAGCGGCCCTGACCAATGAAACTCACTCTCTCTCTCCTTTGCTCCCTGTGCTGGTTTGAATAGCCATGGCCCCCATAGACTCATGTGTTTGAAAGCTTGGCCCATAGGGAGTGGCACTGTAGGAGGTGTGGCCTTGCTGGAGGAAGTGTGTCACTGTGGAGGCGGGCTTTGAGGTCTCCTATGCTCAAGCTGTGCCCAGTGTGACACACAGTCTCCTTTTCCTACCTGTGGATCAAGATGCAGAACTCTCAACTTCTCCAGCATCATGTCTGCTGCCTGCATGCCACCAGCCGTGAAGATAATGGACTAAACCTCTGAACTGTAAGCTAACCTCAGTTTTCCTTTATAAGAGTTGCTGTGGTCATGGTGTCTCTTCACAGAAATAAAAACCCTAAGACACTTACCCTTTACTGGAATCCCCAGAACTACTCCATTGTGTGTATTTCATGCTTTTGGAGCCTGTCTCCTCAGTTGATATGAGAAACAGTCACCTGGGTGGCCAGCTACACACACACACACACACACACACACACACACACACACACACACACTCTCACTCACTCACCACATCACATTGACTCTTTGGATTGATGGAGGTCCTCGCTGGACAAAAGTTAGCTCCAGTGTGTCTGGGCCACACCCGTGTACATCATCGAGTCCAGGCTATAATTTCTATGTCTCAGTGAAAGCTACCTGCAAGGTTTTGTGTTCTCACTTTCTCTCCCACAAACTACAGAGTGAACTTAAATTTTCTCAGTGAAAACAAGGCCCGCGGCTAGGATGTCGGAGGTACCTAGAGCCCTGGGATCCCCACCTGTACCATTCCCTCCTCGAAAGCCATTGAGAAGGACTGTTCTTGACGGCACACACCCAGTCCGCACTGTGGACACCCACCTGAGAGCTGCCCTGTCCCTGACTCCTAAACAGCCCACATGTCCGAGGAGACGGCACGGTTTCAGCTGGAAGGGAATGTTTTGGGCTCAGTGATGCCAGCACTTTCTCCCTGCTCACACTGTACTGGCTTGTCTTGGAGCTCTTGGCATGGAGGATGTTCCTGGGCACCTCATATAGCACTGGTCTCCTGACTGATGTATCTCTGTTACAGCAGTCGGAAGACTCCTGGAAATCTTCTAGGGTCCACACTTACTGGCCAGGTTCCTGAAGCCAAGCTTGAAGGTGGGCAGGGAGACTGCCAGTATTGTCTTGGAATCAGGCTTCCTGATGGCTAGCTGAAGAACCCCATGGAGAAAGCAAATTAAGAATCTGGGACCCACAGGTTGGGCTGTAGAACTGGCTTGGCAGTTAAGAGCACTTGTTGTTCTTGCAAAGGACTCAGGTTCGATTCCCAGCACTGGTATGATGGCTACCAACCATCTGTAACTCCAGCCCCAGGAAATCTGATGTTCTCTTCTGATCTTTGAGGGCACCAGGCATTCCTGTGGTGCACATACACACACGCATACAAAATACCCATGTGCATAAAATAATACAATAAATAAATCTAAATAAATAAAAGAATCCAAGACCCGTGAGTCCAGCTCCATTAGCAACTGATGGCACAGGGTAAATTCTCTCTTCCTTCTCCACTTAGACTTTTAAGAAGCGGGGAGGGGGGGGGGCGCTCTAGTTAGGGAGGGGAGGGGAGATAATCCAGAAAAGGGGAAGAGGATAAAATAATAGTAAGGACATCTGAAAAAAAGACATAAGGAATCATACTACTAACTATCTACCTAAAATACCTATAATACACATAAGTTAGTATATAAATACTGCATATAGCTTAAATGAAAAGTTTCCATCTTAACTGATAAAAATGCTTCCTCCAAGAGTCAAAGTCTATCTACCAAAAACTCCAACACCAGGCAAAGGAGCCCTCTTTTGAGTTGTCAGGGATGTCCAGGAGACTCCCAAAACTTACAGACTAGGTTTTCTTGTTGTCCTTGGTTGCTCTCTGGAGATGGAAGGTAAGTCCCTGTTGAAGACACCATGAACTTTAGTCACAGGGCCTAAGGGCCACTGAGGTGGGACTGACCTGAAAGCCTCCTCCCTAAGGACTGAGTTTCATGGTACTAGAGGGCACCAAAAAAGCTTCCAAAGGAAGGAAGTAACAACTGTCCTACCCGTCTATGTGGTAGACATAAATAAAGTTTGCCTGGAGATTAGAAGAAAAAGCCAGCCACAATACAGAAGTCATGCAATGTTAGCACACGCCTTTAATCCCATCACTTGGCAGGCAGGAGTTCAAGGCCACACTGGGAACAGAGCTAGGCATGGTGGCACATGCCTTAAATTCCAACACTAGTTAACCATGGAGGTCTGGAAGGCTGTACAGACAGACAGGAAGTGACAGAGCTGGGCAGGAAGAGGAAGTGATGTGGCTGGGCAGAGAGAGCAAATCAGATGACAGAACAGCAAGGCATATAGGCGTGGGTAGACAGGAAGTAACTCACATTTGGAAGTTGCAGAGTTGGTATGGTAAGGTTAGCTGTGGCTTTCCCTATTTCCCTGATCTCTCCCAGGCTTTCACCCCCATATCTTGTTCCATGTTTTTTATTTAATAAGACTGTTCAGAAATTCGTCTACACATTTATGATGCTTAGGAACCCCAACTACACCCAGCATGGCCGGATAACCCTCAGCGCAGTGGTGACCTGTGTACCCTGACATTAGCCGATAGCGATCCAATTGAGCTTAAAAACTGCTCAACGAGGGGGAAGCTGTGCCTGGGCACTGGAAACCTGGCCAGCTACAAGGCTAGAGAAGTCACGGATCTTGGAGAAGAATCTACAACCGTCACTTTGCTAAACCAGCAGAGTCCCTAAATATTTGTCTATTTACCCACAGATAAGTGTGGTCTTCACCCTCATCAAGGAAACTTCTCTTTGCAACAGACGGAGACCTCTACAGAAAACCACAACTATCCCAACACAGAGTTGTGGAGCCCAGTCCCAGCTTATGCATGTACAACACATCTTCTTGCATTTAAGGCTCAGGAACCATTGCCAAAGAGAGGGCAGAAAGATTAGAGGTCCCGGAGGAACAGGGAGTGTGCAGTGGGATTGTGTCTCCTAGAAATGTTAGAAGCTACACCCATGAAGACTCACCAGCATGGCTGCCTAAATCTCAGCAGGCCTCAACCCTACACAAAGAACTACAGGCAACTAAGGGATGCTGAGGGGTGCAGAAATAGTCTTCCCAGGGAACAGCATACCAGTTGGTTACCTAGTACCAAATGGTCAGCCATGAAAACATATCCATGCAAGTAACATGATACAGACTGAACAGATTGTATTTAGAAATACACACACATACACACACACACACACACACACACACACACACACACGTGCGCGTGCGCGTGTGCGCGTGCATACAAATACTTACATATGTAGCAATGAAAAAAGAGGTGATGAGTTTGAAAACAAAGAGGGGTATATTGGGGTGGAGGGAGGAAAGGGAGGAGGGAAATGATGCAATTATATTAAAATCTCAAAAAGAAGAGAAAGGAAGGAAGAAAGGAAGAAAGAAAAAGAAAGAAAGAGGAAGAAAGAAAGAAAGGAAGGAAGAAGAGAAAAAAATAAAGACAAGGAGTTAGCTGTGTTTTGAACAGCCTAGAGATGTGCAAATATTTGCCCTTCCTCTCGCCCTGCCTGCCTGTACTGCCTGGGATTACTGTCTCAACAAAGCCTTAATGTACTTGCTTTGACTTTGGTTCTGGGTTTTCAGACCTAGGGTAGGAAAAGATAATACCAGAATACCTTGTATTCTTTTCTCAATTTCAAAGCTTGTAAAAGGTCTCTCTCTCTCTCTCTCTCTCTCTCTCTCTCTCTCTCTCTCTCTCTCAAATGTATATTAGCATGTTGCTTGCACGTCTCTCTGTGTCTGTATCAGGTGCATTATTGGACCCATGGAAGCAGTAATATTTGGTTATAGGCCACCATGTGAGTGTTTGGAACTGAACTTGGGTCCTATGGAAAAGCAGCCAGTGTCTAACCATTGAGCAAACTCCCCAGCTCCCCCTCCAAATATTCGTATTTGTTTTTATTGTATGAATGTTTTGCCTGCATATCCCAACGTGTGTGCCAGGTTCCCTTGAAGGTCGGAAGAGGGCATTAGATTATAGGAGGCCATAAGCTACCATGTAGGTGCTGGAAATAGTACTCCTAACCACTGAACCATCCCTCCAGCCCCCTTGTAAAAGGTTTTGACCTTGATCATTTATTTTCTTATGTTATTTCTAAAAGCCATGAGTAGCTATAGTAGAAAATTTGGGAAAATGCAGAAGAAATGCAAATAATTACTAAATGATGAAAACCTTATTAGAAAGTTTACTTCTGGCTTTTATTCTTTCCAAAAGCTGCTTTACAGGCTGGAGAGGTGGCTCAGAGGTTAAGAGCACTGGCTGCTCTTCCAGAGGTCCTGAGTTCAATTCTCAGCAACCATATGGTGGCTCACAACCGGTGCCCTCTTCTGGCCTGCAGACATACATGCAGACAGAACATTGAATACATAATAAATAAATCTAAAAAAAAGAAAAAGCTGCTTACTATTATCTGTTTGCTGATTGGTTGTTATTCTTTTTGTTTTGTTTCACGGAGTTGAAGGGCACACCCATGCTAAGCAAGCCCTCTCCTGATGAACTGCTTCTCTAGCCAATGTGTGTTTGTTTCCCACTGTCTTTCCACAAAACAGCTACATGGGTTATTTCAAAACTCTCTCTCAGGCCCACAGTAGACCATCTGTAGATTTGTATGTAGACCACTTACATGGGAGTAAATATAATGTGAATAATATAAAAGTAATACAAACACATAGGGTAGGAGTCCCAAGTGTATTCTAGAAACGGCTAGAATTTCCCGACGCCCCCCAACATGCTTTAACAACGCCTTGGTCTTTGGTAGATTTTCTGAGCACACATGACGACCGAGCCTCCTCTTCACACTCAGTGACGCTAATAATAATCTCCCGGGTGATGTTCTGAGAACAATAGGCATGGGAGGAGAGCTGATGAGCACCACTATAAATACTCACTGAAATAAGAGCTGTCAGGAGGGCCTCCGTGCGGAGCGGTGCTCGGCAGCTGGAGTGAATACTGCTAAAATAGGGAGTAGTCGTGTTGGCTGTGGAGGCAACATCAGCACTTTGGGGGACTAGTGCCGTTCGTGACCAGTCCCATGAGCGAACCCTGACTTTTCTATGTGTCTGTTGTTTGACCTTTGGATGTCACTTAAACACTGTGGGGTCCTGTTTTCTCACCTGAAACATGAGGATAATAACAGAAACCTTGATGGCTCTCTCTGCCATAAAGAATGCTCTTCCTCTTCCCCTCCCCTCTCCTTCTCCTTCTCCCTACCCTCTCTTCTCTCTCCCTCCATCCCCCACCCCGCTTCCTCTTCCTTCTTCTCCCCTTCTTCTTTCCCTCCTCCTCCCATCCCTCTCCCACCCCTCTCCTCTTTCCCCAGGGTTCTTCACTCAGCTGTTAGCCCACAAAGGTTCTGGACAGGTTTTTGGACAATTGTGATTTTCCTGGGGTCCCTGAGAAAACTCTGTCTCTGACTTGAATGGAAAGCACTGAGAATTATGTAAACATTGCAATCTTAATTTCCGGAGATATTTGCAAAGTTTTCTAACAGCCTTGCCAGGATTGAAAGTTCCCAGAAATATTAGCATTTTCGTATTTAACGTTTTCCCTTGATTTTGAGAATTTCACACGAGTATACAACGAAATTGATTATATCTGCCCTCAGTTCTCCTTCAATGCCCCCTCCTCCCACATAGTCCCTTCAGCATGTTCTCCCTTCAACGTCATATTTTTGATAACCCAGTAAGTCCAGTTAGTGTTAGCCATATGTGTATGGGTGTGGGGCCATCTACTGGAGAATCTACTATGGCCACATCCTCAAAATAAAGAATGATTCTCCCTCCCCCAGCAACTATCCCTCACCAACAGCTCCTCAGTAAGGGGTGGAGCCCAGAGTTCATCTTTCTCTCTGTGCTGGGATGTGGGATGGCTTGATCTTATGCGGATCTTGTGCAGGCAACCACAGGGACTGTAATAACAATTTGTATCTGGTGTGGCTTTCACTTGATCCTCTTATGAAGTAGGACAGGAAACAGAGGTCAGCAAGAATCAAATGCTACTTGACAAGCAGAGGCAGGCAGAGATCTGAGTTCAATGACAAGCCTGGTTTACAGAGTGAGTTCCAGGACAGTCAGGACTATACAGAGAAATCCTGTCTTGAAAAACAAAAACAAACAAACAAAAAAAATCAAATGCTTTCTCTATTTGTAGTTGATAAGGGGCAAAGCTAAATGCTAGATTCTGAATTGTTTTCTTGTTCAAATCTAAAGATCTGAATTAAAATATAATTTTATTCAGAAGAAAATGCTTCCTTTGAACTAATAAGTTGTTAAAATTGAAGGCAATGTTTATATTCTTTCTTTTTTTTGCTGTTTGTTTGTTTGTTTTTCAAGACAGGGTTTCTCTGTGCAGCCTGGGCTGTCTTGGAACTTGCTCTGTAGACCTGGCTGGCCTCGAACTCACAGGGATCATCTGCTGCTGCCTCCTGAGTGCTATGATTAAGGCCACCACTGCCCAGCTTTGAAGGCAATATTTCGACACTCAGCATTTTATAAATTAAATATACAGATGCTTGGCTGAATTGTTTAGTTATCTTTGTATGGAAATGACCTGTCTCTCTCATGTCCCCTTTCCTGCCAATCACACCTTACTTTTCTGAGCACTCAGCCAGGGAGCAGGGCAAAGAGTGTCCTTCCAGGCTGTGACGCCAGAAAGTTGTCTTTCCCTTTCCTCTGAAGGCCACAGAGATTGCTTCCGGTTCACTGATGTTTGAAATTCCATAATTTACTGCTTTGGCTTAAAGCCAGAAGAAGGGATGCAAAGTCGATTTCTGCCTGGCTTGTGCCCAGCACGATCTTGTTTATATTCTCGTCAGTCTTACACCTGTCATAAATGCGGGAACTGAGGCTCAGGAAAATTTAGTGAATTTTTCAGGTCCACAAGATCACCAGAAGGGGTTCTAAGTAAACCCAAGTTGGATGACTCCAGATCTGGGATTCGTCTATACTAAAGGCTAATATTTATGTGAACCTGGCATTGTATCAAGTGTGCATCCTAATTCATACTTATTCTCAGCGGGAATGAGTGTCGCCTGGTGAGAGCACTCCACCCATGTCCTGCCTCTCTCTTCGTTGTTGTGTACCCCACAGGGATTCAGACTGCATGAGGTCTTTGACTCCATGCTTTCTCCAAGAAAGTTAGTGCCACAGACGACGAGCAGGGAAGAATTGGTCCCTGTCAGTCCCTGGCTCCAGCCCGAGTAGCGCTCAAGCCAATGACTGATGGGAATGTCATAGAAAAGTCAGAGCTCCCAGTACCTACATCAAGGGACTCAGAACCATTTGTAACTCCAGTGCCCCCTTCTGGCTTCCATGGGCACCTGCATACACATACATGTGCACACACACACACACACACACACACACACACACACACACAAATAAATCTTTTAAATATAAATAACCTTTTTCTTTTTTCTTTTCTTTTCTTTTCTTTTCTTTTCTTTTTTTTTTTTTTTTTTTTTTTTTTGAGACAGAATCTCTCTATAATGTAGCTCTGGCTGTCCTGGAACTCACCATGTAGACCAGGCTAGCCTCAAACTCATAGAGATCCATATGCCTCTGTCTCCTCAGTGCTGAGATTAAAGGTGTACAAAACCATGCCTGGCTATAAATAATTGATGGACAAGTGGTAAAGTTTTACATATATGAGAATTGTGTTAAAATGAATTTTTGTATGATTTATTATCAGTAAATGTTTGATTTGTGTATCTGTCTACCTGGGTCTCTGTAAAAAATTTTCAGTTAAAAAGGGCATGGAAATGTTCAGAAACACAATTTCAGTTCTTCCATGAGAGCTTAAAAATAGATACCATGGGATTGATAGCAATCAGAAAATTAAAAATAGGTAAGGTGGTTTGAGCAGAGAAAGACACGTGGAACTGAAGACAAATGGAGAGAAATCAGACTGAAGCTCAGACAGAAAAAAAGATTTTAAAAAAATGAACAGAGCTTGGTTGGGTGTGGTAGCGAATTTCTGTAATCCTGGTGCTTGGGAGGCTGGAAGACCAAGAGTTTAAGGTCATCATCAGCTATGCGGTGAGTTCAAGGTCAGACCGGACTCCATGCAACCCTGTCTCAAACACCACCAATAACAACAACAAAATATCTCTGTAACCTGGCAATGTCTGACAGGTTGATGTGCAGTGAGAATCTCAGAAAGAGAGAAGACAGTATGTGTTTGTGTGTGTGTGTGTGTGTGTGTGTGTGTGTGTGTGTGTGTGTGAGAGAGAGAGAGAGAGAGAGAGAGAGAGAGAGAGAGAGAGAGAAAATTTGAAGAGGGTTATGACCTCCAAATTTCCAAATTTGAAAAAAAAAAAAAACCCAAACCTATTTCAATCGAATCACTTAAAGAAGCTTAGAAAGTCTCAACCAGGATAAAGTCAAAGAAAAATACTATTAGGCACAGCACTGGCAAAGTGCCAAAACAAAAAATAAGACAACCAAGAACAAGGGGTGCCTTAGATACAGGTGAACAATGATGGAAAACAACAAAGAATATAACAGGGAAAAAAATTTCTAAAGTGCATGCAAAAGGAAAAAAAAATCTGTCAACCTAGAATTACATAATAGCAAAAGTTCTAAATTATCCAAAACGAAGCTCAGAGACCTAAATCAGTGGAAACATGGTGTGGTGGATGGAATGAGAAGGGCCCTCATAGGCTCATGTGTTTGATTATTTGGTCCTTAGTTGGTGCAACTGTTTGGGAAGGATTAGGAGGTGTGGTCTTGTTTGGAGGAGGTGTGTCCCTGGGACTGGACTTTGAGGTTTCAGAAGGATTCCACGGGCTTCTCAATGATCTCTG
Source organism: Peromyscus attwateri (assembly GCA_902168425.1). NCBI lineage: Eukaryota > Metazoa > Chordata > Mammalia > Rodentia > Cricetidae > Peromyscus > Peromyscus attwateri. The sequence goes on from CABHPP010143340.1 coordinate 17,979, forward strand.
GTTCTGTCTTGTGGTTGTGGATCAAGATGTGAGCCTTCAGCAACTCCTCCACTGCTGTGCCTGCCTGCAAGCTGCCATATTCTCCGCCACGATGGCCATGGATTCTAACCCTCTGGAACTGTGGCTCCAGAATTAAATGCTTTCTTTTGTAAGCTGGCTTGGTCATGGTGTTTTATTACAACAATAGAAAACGTAACTGAGACACGTGGATCTAGACGATTTAAGCTTCACAGTGTGTAGTAGAGTATAGGCCGGAGCCAGTCTCTGAGGTCAGCTCACGACTAAGCTCTTGGTTGCCTGAACTTCTTTATTTTCTCCCTGTCTCACTCGTAAAATGAGGAGGATAATAGCATCTCCTTGACACAGTTATCACGGAGAGATTAGTGCAATGTTTAATTTCTAGCCATCTGGGGATTTCCCATCTATCTTTCTATTGATGGTTGAGCCTTTGTAATCAAAGCACCTGAGATTCCAAATGTCTCTAATTTTTGAATTTTTTGAACACTGACACGAAGCCACAAATGAAAAATTCTACACTAAATAAAACTATTTAACACATAACATTATTAATATACTATATAACACTGGTTTCAGGCTGTGTTTATAAATGAATGTAACATGAATGATATTATGTATAGACTTGGGCCCTATACCAAAAAGATTTCATTATGCAAAAGCAAACACTCCAAATTGAAAAAAAAAATGAAATTTGAAACACTTTTGATCTCAAGCATTTAGAATCCACAGCCTATATTCTTTTTTAGTTTATGGCCCAGGAACATACTTTGTGTGTTCCTTTGAGCTATAAAGACTTATGTAATGATACAGGATTAGTCTGTCTTGATGAATGTTTCCTACTCTTTCTACTTATTTGAAAAGATTACATATTTTGTCTCTGGGTACAGTGTTCCAGACATGTCATCCAGACGCAGTTGATTGATGATACCATTCAAATTCTCTGAAATTCTTCCTGGAATCTTCCTGCCTGTCTTGTACTTCTCCCGACTGCTGAAATTGGAATGTAAAAACTCCAAGTACAGCTATGGATTCCCCGAGTCTCTCAGCAATTCTGTCAGTTTTTGCTTCCTGCATCACGAAGCTCTGAACTGAAATGCACATGCCTTTACCCATGTTCTTGTGTGTGAGACGTGACATGAAAGATAGTCTCCATTTAAAAAACTTACTGATTTGTTTTTGAAGACTTATTTTACTTGTTTTTTATGTGTCTATGCTTGCAACTGTGTGGGGGGCTATGTGCACAAGAGTGCAGGTGGGTATGGATGCCCAGAGTGTTGGATCCCCTGGAGCTGGAAGTACAGTGGCATGTCATGAACTGGCCAACGTCGGTGGGAACCGAACTTCTGCAAGAACAGTGTGCTCTGAACCACTGAGCCACCTTTCAGCCCCCAAATGCAACTTTTAAAATGCCCGAACCAGGAAGAACGCTGCAGGAAATAGCTATTTAAAAGTGCCAATGAATGAGTCTGTGTGACCAGTGAATGAAAGACAAGCATTACAGGGCAGAGGATCACCAAGGAGTCACACGGTTCATGATGTTTCTAGTGTGCTGACCTCTGACCTGAAGAATCCACAAGGCAGAGAAGCAAATCATCGGGATCATTGGCTCTATGGACACAGTCTGAGAAGATTTCTTCTTTAGGCTCCCGTGTGCCCTATAGGAAACAGTGTGATTCTGGAGCCAGTTTGCTGGGTCCCGTCTCTTATCCCAACACTCACTTGCTGAGTGGACCTGAACATTTTTCTTTTTCTGCCTCATTTTTTCCCTCCACCTGTTACAAAAGAATTTCAAAACACACTCTGATAACAATACCCACCGTAGAGGGTCATCGTAAGGATTAAGTGAGTTGACCCAGGAAGAAGGGTGTTTAACACATGGTAATCATTCAACAAAGCCTGTTCGGAAAGCAACTGCCTGCATTAATTGAATGAAACAGGCAGAACAAGTCCTTGTATTGGTTTCCATGTCAAAGCTAAGGTCCACAAACCGGGTAAGCTGTAAACCAAGAAGATTGTTTGACCATGGTTCTGGAGACTAGAAGACTGAAGTCAAGTTTTTGTGCTGGGCCACACTCCCTCTGACGTTCTAGGGAAGGGTCCTTCCTCACCAACTTCTCTGGAAGCCATGATCTTGACCTGGTCTCCACAAATGTCTGTTGTAGAATATTATTTTAAGGTGTGTTACTTTTGTTTATGTTGTATTTGTTTAACTCTGTAAAGCTGTGATACTTTTTGCCTGTCTAAAATACCTGATGGTCTAATAAAGAGCTGAATGGCCAATTGCAAGGCAGGAGAAAGGATAGGTGGGGCTGGCAGGCAGAGAGAATATATAGAAGGAGAAATCTGGGAGGATTGGAAGAGAAGGGGGAGGACATTAGGGGCCAGCCACCCAGCTACACAGCCAGAGTAAGAGTGAAAGTAAGATTTACAGAAGCAAGAAAAGGAAAAAGCCCAGAAGCAAAAGGTAGATGGGCTAATTTTAAGTTAAGAAAAGCTGGCTAAAAACAAGCCAAGCTAAGGCCGGGCATTTATAATTAAAAATAAGCCTCCATGTGTGATTTATTTGGGAGCTGAGTGGCGGGCCTCCCAAAAGGGTAATAAAACAACGAACAATAAATGCCTACCTGTTTTTCTGTCCTGGTCTCTCTTAGAGCATTTTACTAATATCCTAATTTCCGCCCCATTAACAGACCCCTTTTCTGTTTTTCTGATCCCTACATCCACACTTGCTGGATAGGTGAACTGTGGTTGAGTGGGGTGTGACTGTTAGTCTGACCATGTGTGGAAGCGCAGGTGATGATGGAAAGAACAGTTCTTGTATTACTGAGCCTCAGACTCCCAAGAGCACTAACCTCTCTCTGGCCCTGTTCTGCCAGGATTCAACAAAGGGGAAGTTACAAGTTTAAACTCCCAGTGAGGGGGAGAGCCAAATGTGTAGATGCAGATTTTCCTAGACACTAAAGTGAGGAATTGGTGCTGGTCTCCTTGTGTCCCACAGTCATTTCTTCCAAGGAGAAGGCTGGGCGATGCCATTTTCCTGGAGAGTATTTTTAGGCACTTTGCTATCAAACTCAGCTTCGCACCTCTAGGTCCAGGGCTGGTAAAAATTATAATTCCGCCTTCGTTCCTTCCATTTGATGGAAAGATCCCTCCTAGGGGGTATTTCCTTTCTGCTCCAGATCTTTGTTGGAGACCTCTCTTTCCAGTTGAACCTGAAGTTCCAGAACATTCGATTTCTAAAGATGTCTCTTCTGTCCTTTGTTCTGTGTCCTTAAAAAAGAGCAGGATACTGATTAGCCCAACACAGGATTGTCAAATTTCTAATACAGAAAAGAAGATGGGAAAGGTCTAGAAAGGAATACACACATACTCATGTACATGTGTGGGTACAAGTACGTGCATGCATACTTAGACATCTGTTGTATAGCAATTTCTTCCTGGATAAACCTTCACCTTGGAAGCAAGCTTGTTGAGAAGCTGTATGTTAAAAGGCGGATAAAGCATCCGGGTTTTCTAAGAGGAGATGAGGCATTCCATCCTGCAGGAACGGTAGTGATCTACACATGAGTCTCTTCCCACCCCACGCATATATAAACCATAAGGACTGTTGAGGGACACGCTCAGACCAGCTGAGCTGCTTAGACGGGAGACCTACCAAAAGGTCTGGAAGAGGCTAAGACCAGCTAAGCTGACCGGAAGAGGCTCAGGCCAGCTGTGCCACCTGGATAGGACACCCTCCACCCTGCCGAGCTGCCTGCAGGTTGTACAGTGTGGGCTCCGGGTTTCTAGCTCTCATGAGCTGTCTGTCACCCATGCTGGGGTGGGCTGTGGAGATGCAGCTGTCTTTCAGTCATTTCTGCGGCTATAAGTCCCCCCTCATCTTTATTTCTATAAGTAGCCCCAATAAAACTCTTTGGTTCCTTGAGTTGGATGTTGTTGGTATCTGTACTTTGATTGTCTTCGGCTCCTGATCTGATTTGAGCCAGTATTTTTGTTCGTGTCTCCCTAGGAACAGTATTGCACAACATACAGATGCTCAGATGTACATATGATATCCTGCAGAGGTACTTGGGAAGAGTACCCCAATCAAAGCTTCTCTCCATCCTGGGACCAGCTCAGTGAAGAATCCACAGCTGGAAGTGTCTTATCTCTCTGGTTCAGTGAGCTGAACCCAGGACTGCGTTATACCAGAAGGGTTTAGTGGCCCTTATCTTCTTCAGGAACATTTGCTATGAGACTTTACTGTTTAGTTACGAGGCTGAAAGTCTCTTTGGAGTCTTATAACTTCTGTTATATATGGATATTTATTTTGAAATACTTTATAGAGTTCCGTGCATTTGCAAGAAACACGTTCAGTGCATTGAATTCAGGGGATCGCTTCTAGCTACTTGCTTACTATGGGTGTGGCCAGCACAGGATGGTGAACAGATAGGTTGTTTAAGTAACTGTTGGTTGTACCTCACAAGAGGCCTCTTGAGGGAAATGAAATTTAGCAATAATTTTTTTTTTTTTTTTTTTTTTTTTGGTTTTTTCAAGACAGGGTTTCTCTGTGTAGCTTTGCGCCTTTCCTGGAGCTTACTTGGTAGCACAGGCTGGCCTTGAACTCACAGAGATCCGCCTGGCTCTGCCTCCCGAGTGCTGGGATTAAAGGCGTGCGCCACCAACGCCCGGCTAATTCTTTTTTTTATTATGAATGACACTTTATTCAGTCATTTTCTTTACAACTGAAACTCTGGGAATTCAAAATTAACACCCTTGCCCGTGAGCTTCTTACACACACCAGAAAAGGTTTCGACCTTATGCTCCACGTCGTTCTGCTGGGCTTCGTCTAAGTGAACCGTCAGCAGGAGGCTGCCATCCAGTTTCTCACGGATCCTCTTCCCCACAATCTCCCTTGGGAAGACCAAGTCCTCGGAGGGTGGCTTCACCCACTGCAGTGAGGGTGTGGCTTCACGCTCTGCAGTGAGAGTGTAGCTTCGTACACTGCTGTGAGGGTGTGGCTTCACATACTGCAGTGAGGGTGTGGCTTCGTACACTGCAGTGAGGGTGTGGCTTCGTACACTGCTGTGAGGGTGTGGCTTCACTCACTGCGGTGAGGGTGTGGCTTCCGGGGAGCTTTTGCTTATTTTTGCTTATTTCTCATAAGGCTTTTCCGAGTTGGCTGGGGCAGAACCCTCCTCTGAGCAATGAGGACCATGTGCTTCCCACTAATCTTTTTCTCCAATTCAGGAACCATCCGGACTTGGATTTTCTGGAAAGATCTCAGCTGAGGAACTGGTACCAAAATTATGATGATAGCTTTCCGGCCACTACCACCAACTTCAATTTCCGTGGTGAGGTTGAGTTCCTGCAGCTGAGCCTTGAGTTCTGAGTTCATCTCCAGCTCGAGCAGCGCCTGGGAGATGCCAGACTCGAACTCGTCCGGCTTCTCGCCATTGGGCTTCCCGATCTTGGCGCTTGAGCTGAACATGGTTCGTCCTTACGGAGGAGGGCCGGCTTAGAAAGAGGCCCCGCTCTGGGGAGAACAGCTCATATCTGGGTGGCAGAACGAAATTCAACACTAATTCTGAGTATGGACTAGCTCGCATATGTTGATACATTCCCACTCTCACCCCATTCCCCACCCCACCTCCACCCTGACCCAGGAACACAACAGAACACAAAATGTTTTCATATTTGTTTCTTATAGAATTCTTATCTTTTAAATTACATATTTGTTTATTTGTGCGTGTGTGTGTGTGTGTGTGTGTTTGTGGAGGGGGGTTGTGCACATGCCAAGTGTCCAGGTAGAAGTCAGAGGAAAACTGTCAGGAGTTGGTTCTCTCCTCGTCCACCGTGTGGTTCTGGGGATCGAATTCAGACTGAGCTTTGCAGCCAGCGCCTTTACCCACTAAACAACCATCTCACTAGCTGTCTATTTCTCATTTTTAAGGTGTTTCCTTTTAGTTTTACTATTTACCATACAACAAACACTTAATCTCGTTTTGTCCTGCAGTTGTTAACACGATAAAATCTAATTTGGCCGGGGGGTGGTGGCGGCGCACGTCTCCAGCACTCAGGAGGCAGAGGCAGGCAGATCTCTGTGAGTTCGAGGCCAGCCTGGTCTACAGCGTGAGATCCAGGACAGGCGCAAAGCTACACAGAGAAACACTGTTTCAAAGCTACACAGAAAAACCCTGTCTCGGAAAAACCAAATAAATAAATAAAAATAAAAATCTAATTTGCAAGGTTCTAATGTTTCATCTTTAAACTGGTCAGGAGTCTGAGGCTGAGGCTTAGGCTGAGGAGAGAGATGGGGAGGGTGAGGCCTTGTTTTATCTTTTCTTCTTTCTTTCTTTTTCTTAGAGAATATTTTCGGATGAGCTCTCTCACTGTAGCCCAGCCTGACTTCCAATTAGTCATCCTCCTGCCTCGAGCTCCCTAGTGCTGGGATTACAAGTGTGGGCCACCACCCCTGGGCCAGCAGCATCTGTCTCAAGGCCGTTGCTGTCCTGGGCACCTCAGCTGAGGACCATGGCTTATTGTTCCCACAGCACAAAAGGAGTCCCACCCTTACCCTGTCTGTCATTCTCTCTCTAGACAGGCAAGAATGCTGCCTCAGGGCAGCCATGTTGCAAAGCGGACAGCCTGCTGTTGGGAACCATAAATATTTGGAATTTGAAGCTGATTGGACACCAGAAATACAACACTTCAAGAAACTCAACTTTTGGAGCAAGTTGGCTCAGCTTAGCTCCTCTGAAGTGTGTTTGACGAGTGCCTTGCTCAAGCTGACCTCTCTTCCGGGGTTGATGGTGAGCGATGGTCCTTGGTATTTTTCTTCTTCTTTTATTGTGATAAAAATTCCCTTCGCCAGCTGAGCATGCTCTGTGGGATTAGAGGAGGTTTCGCTGTGGGAAAAGAGACGTGTGAGGGCAAGGCCCTCGGGGGCCGTTCTTGATGCTGTGCTGCAGCGGTGACGAAAGCTCGAGCTGAAAGCTACATCAAGTTCAAAATACATATTTAACAAGCAGAGGGTGAGGGATCATGTCCTGGATTCTGTCAGGCATGCAGGCAGCATCCTGTCACGCAAGGCAGAGGGGGTGGTGAGCTAAGGGCTCCAAGCCCTCCTGCAGGGAGACTGACCTCTCAGAAGCCAAGTTGCCCGACTCAACGAAGAGAGTAAAATTCTAGAAGCCCGAGGAAGGCAAAAAGTAGCTAGACGAGGGAAGGAGCGAAGGGGGAGATTTGGCTGAACCGCTAAAGTTTTCTCCTCCATAAGCTGGCAGAAAACCGGTGAGCAGTGACCAAAGAGGTTGGTTGCAATGAGGCCGTGAGTAGGATGAATGATCAGGACTGTGGGTGGGGATCGCCCTGTTGTGGAGAGGAGCTAGCTTGCATCAGGAGATGAGGAAGGAGGGCCACCGTTGAGAAAGCTTGAATTGTTGGGCAGTCTAGGCCCAAGGTCAGAGGACGCAGCTAGAACAGAGTCAAGCACACACTCTGGTGAAATCACACGGCTTTCCTTACCTTTCTTCCTTAGTGTTTCAAGAGGGGAAAACTGGGTGATGGTAACTAACATTGAGTAGACCTACCCCCCCAAAAAAAAAATTACAAACAAAGGAAACAGCAGAAGGCAGCCTAAAGAGATGTTCTAGTCAGCTTCCTGTTGCTGTGATAAAACCACTCTGACCAAAAGCGATCCAGGGAGGAAAGGGTTTATTTGGCTCACACTTCCCTCACTGAAGGGAGTCAGAACAGGAATTTAAGGCAACAGCTTGCTAGCTGGCTCTCCGGCTCACTCACTGGCTCATGTTCAGTTAGCTTTCTTATATTGCCCAGGCTCACCTGCCTAGGGACCGTGCCACCCACAGTGGGCTGACTTAGGAATCGCCAATCAAGTCAACCCCTCAGACCAATCTGATCTGGTGCATTCCTCAGCTGAGGTTCCCTCTTCCCAGGTCACTCAAGGTTGTGTCAGGCTGACAATAAAACTAACCAGCCTACAGAGAGGGTAGATGGCATTAGATGACTTCAGGCCTTAAATTTGGCACTCTGTATATTTTTCTATGTCTTCCCCCCTGCCTCAGGTGACTTCAACAGCTGCCCCAGATTGTTCTGGATCTAACTCTCTAAATCTAGAATAACAAACCGTGAGAGCCAAAGGAGAGAAAAGAGAGGTAAAAAGATCAGGCTGGACCTGAGTCTTTTAGGAAAGCACTGATCTTTGGCTAGGCAAAATGGAATCATTCTATATCAACTCACCAGATTCCAAGGAAAGTATAGAACTCACCAATGTATGAGAAAGTCTGGAAACCGGCTAAGCAGACCGAAGCCGGTCACCGAACACCACATACCGCATAAGGCCTTGTACATGGAATGTCCAGAAGGGAAAAGTATAGAAAGAAAGTAAATTAATTATAATCCAAAATAATAGACTGAAGGAGCTGTGTCCTAAGGTAACTGGTGATAGCAAGACAGCTTCCTTTTGGGGTGAGAAGAATGATTGAAAATTAAGCTGTGACTTGAGTTGTGCAGGCCTTTGAATAAAGAGTCATGAGTTACTTAATAAGTGGGACACTTACTGAGAAATGTGCCATTAGATGATTTCATCATTGAGCAAATATCATGAAATATACCTTCACAAAGACAGCTACGATATCCCCACTTGATTCAACCTTATATTATATTGACTATTATATTAATATCGAATAATCAATGCCTTACATGGACTTCCTTATTAATCAAAACTTCATTCTGTGTGGCATGATTGCACTAAAACTTAGTGATTTGCACATAAGAACTTTATGACACATGGGAATGTGTGTAAATTTGTTTAAAAACAAGATGAAAGTTAAAATTGAAATTTAGGTAAATCACGAACAAAAATTTAATAACTATATCCCTTACAAAAAAAATTGTAACACATTTGAAATAAAAATATATTAATTATTAAATTGAAATATAAATTTTAACAAATGCCCCAACTTTAAAATTATATATGTATATATGATTTTGAAATAAAAATAAAAAACTTATTTTCCACCCAAGTTTATATATATAAATATATACACATTTATATATAAATATATATGTTTATAAACATATAAACATATAATTTGTATATTAGTATTCAAGGACTAATCACTCTTAGAGAAGCATTCAGGTGGCCCATGGTATTGTTCGATTCACAAGGGCTTTTGGCTGATACTTTCAAGAGCCGGAGCATTTCTGGAGACAGGGCAGAGGAAACCTTAGAGCCAGCACACCCATGTCCCTCCTCCTCTAGTGCTGGCTCCTGGGGTCTGCTGCTACGTCAACAAAACTAGCCTGCAAACGGAGCCCAAATTTTCCTAACACACAAAGTTGGGGAAATTGGGGCCATAAATGACAAAGTCACGAACTCACGGGAGCATGGTTGACACGGAGTCGCTGGGGAGAGCGATGTGCTCACTTCAGCCCAAGGGACGACTTCCAAAAAAGAGGAAACAACGGTGAGGTGACAGGGGACTTCGTGCTTGGATGGCTAAGTGAGGCAGCTAGAATCGCTCATTAATATTAACCACCCCGTGCAGACCTTATGAGGAGAGAATATTTGAAAATCACCAATGGCACACAAGGCAGGGATGTATGACCTGTAACTTTCATGCTTGTAACGAGAGTAAGACCAACTCCACAAAGGCCAAATTTCTTCGATACAGGTGCAAAAATACCCAATTTATTTCCCCATCTTTTTTTTTTTTTTTTTTTTTTTTTCTGAGATAGGGTTTCATTATGTAGCTCTGACCATTCTGGATCTTGACCAGGCTGGTCTTGAACTCACAGAGATCTGCCTGCTTCTGCCTCTCAAGTGCTAAGATTAAAGGTATATGCCACTACACCAGACTTCCACTAGTTCTCAAAGACTGAATGCATTTGAAATCACTATTGCCCCTTCCTATCTCCATTCATTCTATGTGAGAAGCTGTCTCCTTGCTGATTATAGTTTGAACATAGTCTCCTTAGGTTTAGATTGGCTCAATCAAATAAGGAAACCACAAGAGGCTGGAGAGCTGGCTCCGTGGTTAAAAGTACTCATTGCTTTGAGAGAGGTCTTGGGTTCAGTTCCCAGCACCCACATGGTAGTTCACAACTCCAGTTCCAGGAGATCCAATGACCTCCTCAGACTTCCATGGGCACCAGGTGGTACATATACATACATACAGTCAAACAGAACATTAAAATAGACGTGTTTTGTTTTGTTTGGTTGTTTGTTTGGTTTTGGTTTGGGGTTTTTTTTGAGACAGGGTTTCTCTGTGTAACAGTCCTGGCTGTCCTGGAACTTGCTCTGTAGAACAGGCTGGCCTCACACTCACAGAGATCCTCCTGCCTCTGCCTCCTGAGTGTTGGGATTAAAGGTGTGAGCCACCACTGCCTAGCTAAAATAGACAAGTCTTAAAAAAAGAAAACCATGCTGGGCAGTGGTGGCGCACATCTTTAATCCCAGCACTCAGGAGGCAGAGGCAGGTGGATCTTTGTGAGTTTGAGTCCGGCATGGTTTACATAGCGAGTTCCAGGACAGGCTCCAAAGCTACACAGAGAAACCCTGTCTTGAAAAACAAAACAAACAAGCAAAAAGAGTCACTGACCACTTGAGCACACATAATGAATCACACATCTCTGAATCTGTTACATATGTGTATTATTACAGTTTTACATACGTAAGTTAGTGCAAGCCAACATTACATTCTTAACACATAGGTCCAATACCTTATTGGATTTCCACACTTCCTCTTGGTTTCTGTTGGTATTAATTAGTAGCATCTTGTAGTTCTTTTGTTATGTATTACAACCCCATGGGTCATATTTATGCTGGGAACAGTTTGAGTCTGACAATGAGAAATAGGGCCCGGTTTGTGTTTGACACTGAAGGGGATCATCAACTCTTTGTAAGGTGGCCATTGACCTATGGTCCCAGAAGAGACTATTGAAAAATCTTCAGGCACATTGTTGACAAGCATTAGACAGGGAAGAAAGAATTATGCCTTCCGCTGAAGATCATTTGATGGAATTTGGGAACTTTAGCTCTCCAGCTGTGTTGACCACACATATATGTACTTTAGCCAAATTTGGGGACCTATTTTCCAGCCAATGCCTTAACTTTTACCAAAAGAGATTTTGTCAGCTCCAAATAATGGCACCGAGACTTATTATTAATTATGAAAGCTTGGCCATTAGCTTAGGCTTGTCCCACTAGCTCTTATAACTTAAATTAACCTGCTTTTATTAATCTACATTTTGCCCCATGACTTGGTTACCTCTACTCTATACTGTATGTCCAATTTCTTCAGTGTCTCCCTGGCATCTCCTGCATGCCTAGATTCCTTCTCCTCTTCCTTTCTCTCCCCAGAAATCCCGCCTATTCTCTCCTGCCCAGCTATTGGCCATTCAGCTTTTTATTACACCAATCATGGCAAACACATCTTCACCCGGGATACAAATATCCCACAACATTTCCCCCCTTTTGTCTAAATGAAAAGGAAAGGTTTTAAGTCTAACATAACAAAACTATCTATGGTAAGGACAACTATCCAGTAAAACATGCAGCAAGAGTGAAGGCAGCTGGTCCTGTTGGCCTGCCATCAGGAAGCCAAGAGAGATAAATGCTGTGTTCCCCTTATTTACTTCTTTTCCTTCAGCCCAGGATGGTACTGCCATATTCAGGGTGGGTCTTCCCTCCTCAGCTCTCCACAAATGCCCTCAAAGGTGTCTCCCAGGTGATTCTAAATCCAGTCAAGTTGACAAGGGAGATTGACCATCCCATCTCATGCACTATACTTATTTTTTTTTTTATTAGTGGAAATGGTGGAAATGAGGTCATCACTGCCTGTAAAATCAGGTCAAGGAACCAATTTGCACAGAGCTGAAACTGATTCAGACAGGTAGCAGCATTGCACAGTGGAAGCGTGCTGGGCCCATAAAAATGGTTCAGACAACACATCTTCTAGAACCACTTCTGGTCCTGAATTCTGTAGAAATCAAGGTTCAGTCAGAGAAGCTGTAAGGGATGTAGAATGGGGACTCATTTTAGGAAGCAGCTTTTGCCCAATTGCGGAAGCCGACTCTCCACCTGACAAAGTATCTATAGGTTACCTGGATCAGGATGGGAAGGAGCCAGCTGTGAGATGGGGTCAACAAAGGCAGACTGACCTATGAGAACAAAACGGAGCCTGTGTCTGATGTCTACCTCACTGCGTCTAACCCTCACACCACAGGCCACTGTAGCAGCTGGACGGACATCCTCATGGAGTTATACACAGGTCTGACCCCGAACTCAGAGTGGAAGAGATTTGGTAAGGACTGGGGAAGCACCAGGCTGGCTGCTAGACCAGGCCGTGGGGGTGTGCCAGAGGGTCAGTGATGACGTCAACTGGTATGCTGCCTGAAGCCCACGCTGGCCTGGGAGCATGCAGGTATGGCGGATCTTTGCTTTTCTCTTCCAAACTTGCATGCAGTCAACTCTAACCCAGTAACATATGGGAAAGACGGCGGTGGGGATGCGGTTCCAGGCTAACCAGGCTATGTAGTACAAAGTCACCATAACAGCAAAGGATCTTCCCATTGTCACAGAATTCATATGACAGTGAGGAACGAAACAATAAGGAACAAATGAATAAATAAGTAAACAAATGTGTCTGTGTGTGCATTTCTCAAGACAGCCTTCTGAGATATGCATTTGTAATACCCCCATTTTACAGATGAGGAAAGTAAGGTAGAAATAGATTATGTATGTGCCCTAGGTCCCAGGAAATGGAGAAGCCAAGCTCTGGACATAGGCAGGTTGCAGTCAAAGCCCTTGACATTAACTGCTACTTGTTAATTCTGCATAAGGCCTTTTTCAAACACTCAAACGTTGGGTGGTAGAACAGATTTTACTAGTTTAGTGCATTTGCCCACTTTTGTCTATTTTTTTCATTCTAGATTGGGTGTGAGATTTGTTCCTGAACATGGTGGAGTGTGGGTCTCAGCATAATGAAAGCCCTCAGGAGTGCAGGGCTCACCACTTGTCCAGTGGACCCAACTGGGGATGTTCGATTGAAGGCCGTCTGTTGTGTAATATTAGCTGAGGATGTGCTGCATTTGTTTGTGCTGTGGAACATTTGTTTAATGATGCAAAGATGTGTTGCATTCTTTTTTGTGTGTGTTGCATTCTTTTATGTTGCATTTATTTAATAGCTCTGTGACACTGTGTTACTTTGCCTGTCTAAAACACCTGATTGGTCTAATAAAGAGCTGACTGGCCAATAGTGAGGCAGGAGAAAGGATATGCAGGGCTGCCAGACAGAGGGAATAAATAGGAGGAGAAATCTCTGGGACGAGAAGATTGAGAAGGAGAAAAAGGAGAAGGAGAGGAGGATGCCAGGGGCCAGCTACCTAGCCACACAGCCAGTAATGGAGTACAAAGTAAAGAAAGGTATATAGAATAGAGAAAGATAAAAGCCCAGAGGCAAAAGGTAGATGGGATAAATAAGTTAAGAAAAATTGGCTAGAAACAAGCCAAGCTTAGGCCCAGCATTCATAAGAAAGAATAAGCCTCCGTGTGTTTATTTGAGAGCTGGGTGGTGGACCCCCAAAGGGCAAAGAGTTAAAACAACAATAACAACAGCCATTAGGGATATACTGCTTCTCAACTTCCAGTCTTCAAACTCATCTACATCAATTTGCTGAAGGCCCACTTCTTTGGGATGTGGATCTTCTGGTGGCCAGATAAATCCAACTTGGCTCTATGATGGGCCTCAACCATGTGTGTGAGCGCTTGTCTGCAGTTTGGTGCAGATGGACAAGATGACCTGGCCAATGTGAAACATGACCATCATGACCACCACGCTCCAGAGCTTCCCAGAGGCATCAGAGCACCTGTCTGGAGCCTAGATTGGGAAGAGCATTGAAATGCAGATAAATGAGTATTTCTACCAGAAATGTGTTTCCAAGGTCTTTAGTGCAATCCTTACAAGCTACAGGCTGCATACACTACCAAGAAGATGGCTGTCTGTAGCCATTGTACACCAGGCACTTGTGAGGGAAGGACCTTGTTCGGCTTAATAGGCTGTGGAGTCACTCTCGTCTTAACAGTGTTATTATTATTATTATTATTTTCATTTTTGACATGGTCTCATGTCCTCCAGTCTCTTTACGTAGCCAAGGGTGGCTTTGAACTTCTGGTTCTTCTGCCTCTGTCCGGCAGTGCTGGACTTACAGGCGTGTGCGCTACCACACCTGACAGTTGTGTTTATTGATAAAGATTCTCTCTAACTAGACACCAAACTCTTGGGTACCGAAATTACACACTCTCTGTTGGTGCTGCTGAGGGTGATGCACACTTACCTGCACCTTGGAAATTTGTGTTGTGCTGACTTACTGCCTTTGACCCTCAGAGTGAGACGAGTTCCTCATGTAGGTCTTCATGGCTGAGCAGCGCTAACCTTGAAAGAGCTTCTTTCTCGAAATGTTTTTTGTCAAGTCTTTGAAAGACAGTCAGAGCTCCCGCAAAGAGCATTGCTCTGATGTCCTGCTAACCACATATTCCAGACAAGTCAGGACATGGGAGCCTCGGAGGAAGAAAGAGGGGTCACCCTCTGAAGGAGGGCAGGCAGGGCTCACCCTTAGATTTTCTGTGAAGGAAGTCATTCCATAGGATTATTAAGCAAATTCCAGCAGCTTATTCAGCCACTGGAAGGGAGGAGAGAGTCAGGCCTCAGACCTGAGGCCTGCGTGTTCACAGGCCCCAGAATGAAAAAGCCTTTGTTGACTTTTATTTAGATTTATTTAACGTCCAACCCACAGAAGTTGGAAGGTAAGACATGACCTTGAGGAAGGCGGCTCCACCGCCCCACAGCTTTGTAACCCCAGCTGCTTCATGAGTGGGGGCTCGGCTTCCTTCCCACCCCCCTTTTAAAACCCTATCACAGTTGGAGCAGCGGTGTTTCCTCACGTCTGAGGGGAAGGGAGTGGCCACTTCCGGAAGGATAGTATTTATAGTTTTAGACTGAAATATGTGTTTACAATGGTTTTCTCAGAAAACACACTTTAAAAAAGTATTTTGAACACAAAGATACATCTTAAACCAGAGCTGATTTCACTTATACGAGGAGGAAGGGGTGAACAATTTTGCTTTATTTCAATGGTGAAACAATTGTTTTTTTTAAAGCTTCTTGATTTTAGAGTATGCACCTCCTCTCTGCTTTCGTGCGTGCGTGTGTGTGTGTGTGTGTGTGTGTGTGTGTGTGTGTGTGTGTGGTGTGTTGAGCTTGCTGGTATGTGCATGTGTGGAGGCCAGAACACAACCTTGAGAATCTTCTTCTGCCTTGCTCCACAGCGTTTTAGGAGACAGGGCCTTCCTGAATCTGCAGCTTGCCTTCTGACCGGGACTGGCTGGTCAGCAGGCTGCTGGGATCGCCCTGTGTTTGCTTCCTCAGTATTGGGGTTACAGGCACGTATCACCATGCCTGCTTTTATGTGCGTGCTGGGAATCCATACTCAGTCCCTCATGCTTGGACAGAAAACACTTAACCCGCCGAGCCATGTCCTCAGCCCTTAGGCTTCCTGTAGGCACCCATGTCAGCAGACCCCAGTGGTGTCTCTGTTTCTCCCTTTGGAGTGACAGAGCCCAACCTAGGGAGAGACAATGAGCCTGAGAGGATGGAGAGGGGATGGAAAAGCGGGAGTCGGGGGAGATCAGGAGAATAGCTCAGATCGCATCGTTTGGTCACACGTATGGGGTCTCACCTCTCAAGTGACTCCTGGAGTCACCCAGCCCAGTGTCGTTGTGCACCAGGACGAACTAGGAACCTATGTACTTATTTAACTAGCCGCCCCGGTGATCTGTTGTAGCCACCGGCTGGCACCATGACCATGTGTCACACAAGGGCAGTCACAGCTCTAGAGAGCAGCAGCCAGTTAAATTAGACCCAGTTGGAGACCTGTGACTTAAAGGGGGACACTTTGCCGAACAAACCAGCTGTTGCCAGAATCCCTTCTTCTTTTTTTTTTTATTTTTTTTTATTATTTATTTATTTTTTGGTTTTTCGAGACAGGGTTTCTCTATGTAGCTTTGCGCCTTTCCTGGAACTCACTTGGTAGCCCAGGCTGGCCTTGAACTCACAGAGATCTGCCTGCCTCTGCCTCCCAAGTGCTGGGATTAAAGGCATGTGCCACCACCGCCCAGCCAGAATCCCTTCTTCTGTGGCTCGCTTTGTGTGGCTCTGAGGCAGCCTAAGCCTTCCATACCTCACGTGTTTACTCATCTTGAAGCTCACTGATGCAGAACCTTTAGGTCACAGGTAGAGACAGAACGGGAACGCTTCTCAGGGGCGTAAGAGGTTGGCATGAACATGCAAAGCTAAGGAGCTGAGCTTGTGAACACCCATTCAGTCCTGAGCATGTTTCTCCATGGGGTCAGGGAAGCAGGAGGGGGGGAGGGGGGGACGACACGGGACAGTATGGAATTGCACAGGACCCCAAAGGCTGCCTAAGCAGGAAGACGGACCACAGATTCAAGAATGGCTGGAGGATGGGAATTTTGTTTACTAACTTTACCATGAGTATCTTTAAACACTCACAAAATTTAAGAAGTACAAGTCTGTCATAGACCTGTATTAAAATATCACAATGAATGCTATAACATTTGTGTTAATTAAGAAGAAAAACTGGATGTGGTGGCTCATGTCTGTAATCCCAGGATATGAGAGAGAGAGAGAGAGAGAGAGAGAGTTGTTGCAAGTTTAGCGACAGCTAGAGCTGTATAGTGAGACTGTTTCTAAAGAAACCACACACACACACACACACACACACACACACACACCAACACACACACCAGTGTTGATTATCCAGATACCTGTCATTTACACTTAAAAAGTTAACCACGTGCACACATTTGGACCATGTATCCACAGGCACATCAATGTGTGCTTACATGTATGTGTGTACACATGTGTGTGTGCAGTCACTATCTAGTGTTTATCCAGGGAGAGTGACAAGATTCTGAAAGAAGTTTAGAATTGACTACAAGTCACAGGGTCAGAGAAGACGGTCTGGGCCCAGGGTTTGCAGGATCTCAGACTGTTACCTCCACTGCGCAGAAAGTCTGTTCACCAGTCTGGTAGATGCACTCCTGACATCTTGATCACACAATGTGTGTTACTTCCGCAACAGTGCATGCCATCCCACCTACAGTTTAGGAGAGGGGATCATGGCAGAGAAGGGGAGACCTCGCAGGGAATGGCACCACCAGAAGGCACAGTGTTTCCAAGGACCTGAGGTTCCAAGCATAGCCATTCCTTTCTCCTGAAAAGGAAGAGCCAGAGCTTCCTGCAAAGACAGGAAGCATTGCTCCGAGAGCTGGGTTCACTCTTCTCCCGGGGCAGGGGGAGCATTGAGGAACACCTCTGGCTTTCAGTTTGAGTCCTGACAAGTTCCCTTTGATGTCGGAGTCTGTGCTACTGTTCTTTTTCTGGAATATTCTTTTCTTATCTTTCCAGCAGGTACCCAAACCCGCTCCCAGCCTGTATTCTCCACCCCATCTAGAGTTTCCTCCTGCTGCTGCGCTTTTCACTCTGGGCTGTCATTTCCTGCTTCCTTATTGTTTTCTCTTTGGCCCACAGACTTCTCCATGACCGAAATCCTGTCCCAGTGGCTTTGATACATGCTCAGCACTAATCTTCACCTCTCTCACTAGTAAACAAGCAATAAATAAGATTTGTTGAACGACCAGAAAACATGAATTCAAAAGGATTTGGATTTTTGCTTTCGACTAAGGTTTAAACCCACATGGAATCAAATGCACCAGGTTTTGGTTTTATTTTGTAGTGTGTGTGTGTGTGTGTGTGTGTGTGTGTGTGTGTGTGTGTGTGTTTTCTAAGATGAGAGGCAAGTGAAGGTGTTTGGCAAGTATTGAGGACAAGAGGAAACGGACTTCAATGCAGTTAAGACAGACTTCAGCAGGTTGGAAGGCAGCCCAGGGGGATGTTTGCAGAGTTAGTGGCCCAGTGTTGGGGATCAAGAATATGGAATTTTTCAAACAAAGAGTTGATTGAGTTCTGTGTCACAGTCAGCATGGAAAGGTGGTGCAATTGAGCAGGCAGAGGGAAATGCCGGGGCAGGAGCAGAAAATGCGCCTGTGGTGGTTTGAATATAATTGGCCCCTGATAATCTCATAGGCAGTGGCACTATTAGGAGGTGTGGCTTTGTTGGAGTGGGTGTGGCCTTGTTGGAGGAAGTGTGTCACCGTGGGGGTGGGCTTTGAGGTTTCCTATGTTCAGAATACTGCCCAGTGTGTCTCAGTTGACTTCCTGTTGCCTGCAAGGTGTAGGACTCTTAGCTACCTCTCCAGTATGTCTGCCTGCATGCCGCCATGCTCCCCGCCATGATGATAATGGACTGAACCTCTAAAACTATGAGCAAGCCACCCCAATGAAATGTTTTCATTTATAAGAATTGCCATGGTCATGGTGTCTCTTCACAGCAATAAAAGCACCAACAAAGACAGTGCCTATCCCCACTGCTGCCTGGGGAGACACAGGAAAGGAACTTCATGGTTAGCCTGGGCTGGCCTCTTTGAAGGTCAACTATGTAGATCAAACCTAGAGCCTAATACATTCAAGGCAAACACTCCAATACTGAGCTGTATTCACCAATTCCATGTTTCCAAAAGTCCTAACTAATGTCTTCCTCAGGTTGGACAATGTTTATGCATCCAACTGGATATATTCATTTCTTCTTTTTGCCTAAGGGACAAGTTCAGGCTTATCATTGAGGCACATTCCAGCCACCCATGCCCCATGCTCAGTGGGCACACACTTGAAACTTGAATGAGTAGACCGAAGGAGAACTGTTTCTAGAATGACCAGTGTAGACTAAAGATCAAGGGCAGGCAGGGAAATTCATGGTGAGTTGTTGCTTGTGTAGATGATGGCAGTGAGACCTGAGTCGGGGGGGACTCTTGAGATCAGGCTGTGCCCTGCCCAGAGTTACTCCATATTGTTTAAAACAGTGGTTTTTCTGATTGTGCCTTGCTGTCTTAGCTTTGGGTTTCTATTGCTTTGAAGAGACACCATGGCCACTGCAACTCTTATGAAGGAAAACATTTAGTTGGGGCTGGCTTACCATTGCAGAAGTTTAGTCCGTTATCATCATGGTGAGAAGCATGGCGGCATGCAGGCAGACATGGTGCTGGAGGAGGAGCTGAGAGTTCTTCATCTTGTTCTGTGGGCAGCAGGAGACTGTGACACTGGACCTCGCTTGAGCATAGGAGACCTCAAAGCCCGCCTCCACAGTGACACACTTCCTCCAACAAGGCTACATACATCTGCTCCAACAAGGCCACACCTCCTAATAGTGCTACTCTCCATGGGCCAAGCACTCAAACCCGTGAGTGAGTCTATGTGGGCCACACCTATTCAAACCACCACACTTGCCATGAGAGCAGCAAACAGCTTGTGACTCCATTTTGAGGATGGAGAATGGTTATGTCACCTGGCACCTTCTGTCCAGCACTACGCAGTGGCACAGGCCAGTAAGTGATTTATTCCTGGAGTATAAAAGATGCCATTGCACAGATTAATTGGGGTGAACTGGGCTGGGAAAAGCACATGGGAGTATTAAAGTCATATCAAGAAAGCCAGGCCTGAGAACTTGTCGGACATATCAGACTAAGGAAAGAGTGCAGCTCCCTCATCTGGACCCCATGACAAGGAGGACACCTGAGGCTGTGATGACAGTGATCCTGACCTGTCATGTGACCATTGAATGGGTATGTCAAGGGACCGGAAGTCAGAGAACTCTCAGCCATAAAGGGTCTCAGCGAGGCTCGGTCCCTGCTGTACGTGTGTCTGTGGAAGCTGCTTTCTGTCTCTCCACCTGTACATCCATGTGGCTCTGTTGTCCATCTGTCTGCCTGTCTGTCAGTCAGTCAGTCGGTCTTGCTCTTGTCTTTTATGGCTCTACCATACCACGCATCTCATCTTTGATCCCAGAGGTCTACTTCAGTGGACGCACAGGGTTAGTTAACTGCCTCAGGAGACTCTGCGTCTCTGTCGTCTTCTCTGACTCTCGGGGCTCTTTGAAATTCCTGGAACTCTACCGTGGCCTCTTTGGCTCTTTACAGCCCTTTTGTTACCTATAGATTTTTTTTCCTGTGTGATGTGTAATGTGTGATTTATGTATAATTAACTAGCATTAATTACTAATTAATGTTAGTAATTGTCTTAGCTAGGGTTTCTATTGTTTTGATGAAACACCATGACCAAATAGCAAGTTAGGGAGGAAAGGGTTTATTTGGCTTACACTTCCACATTGCTGTTCATCACTAAAGGAAGTCAGGACAGGAACTCAAACAGGACAGAATCTGGAGGCAGGAGCTGATGCAGAGGCCATGGAGGGATGCTGCTTACTGGCTTGCTCCCCATGGCTTGCTCAGCTTGCTTTTTTATAGAACCCAGGACCACTAGCCCAGAGATGACACCACCCACCATGGGCTGGGCCCTCGCCCATTGATCACTAACTGAGAAAATGCCTTACAGCTGGGTCTCACAGAGGATTTCCACAATCCTCCTCTCTGGTGACTCTAGTTTGTGTCAAGTTGGCACACAAAACCAGCCAGTAGAGTCATTAAGATGGGAATAAAAGAAATTGTGTTTGCCTTAATCAGGTGTAGCAAGAAAAGTGAGACTATTTGGCAAATTGCTGCTAACAAGGCTGACGCACCTGTGAATTTATGGCTATTTAATATATTCTGACGTTGTGGGAAGACATTATGTGTTCATCTATGTTTTGGACATAGTGTGCTCAGGATACTCTTTTATTCATTTAGAAACATTCGCTTGAATCTGCTACCTCCACAAAATCCCATTCATAGCCTCAGCTACAGGCTGAATGAGGAACTCATGGGTAGAATTCTACCATCTGGGGAACTAATACAAAGGAGCAGTCCAGTTTACCCAGCCATCAGAGACCAGACAGACTGGCTTCCAGCTGAGCACAGGATAGGACTCCAAAGTCTGCAGAGTCAAATGTGTGGTGTCGGTAAGCCAGACTTGCTATGGCTTCTAGTTAGCTGTTAGCTGAATTCACAGGTCAGAAGTCAGTTAGCTGTTAGCTGAACTCAGAGGTCTGAAAGTTGTTTTCTTCAGCTGCTGCTGGTTAAGGCATGAGTAGTTAGTTAGACACAGCCAAACCAACAATAAAGCCGTTTTTATGTCTTTGGAACCGGTAAGCAGATGAGCTGGTCTGCCTCGGGTGAAACTCTTCACAGCATCCACATCTCTGCCGTTTGTTCTCTCACCACACAGGTTTTGAAGGAGCATTGTGTGGCATTGTGGAGTCAGGGACTGGTAATTAGGTGCCCTGTGTCAGACAGGTGCCTGGGTGATTGATGTAAAGACAATGAGAGGCACTCACAGAGGTCGTGTTTGAATCTCTTGGGGAAAAGAGATGCTCACACCTGGAGAGGTGAGTGTGTCATCAGACAACCAAGCCAGAGGAGTCTCACGTTACCTTAGACTCATCCTGGAGAGCCTGTGGTAGCTGTCCTTGAATCAGCCATCTCATTAGAGTTACGAAAAGCTGGCTAATAAGGACTACAACTATAGTGTAGTCCCTACTTCCGACATCTTACTGATCAGAAACACCATGGTTTTATTGTAGCAAGTGAAGAACTTTACAATTTAAAATAATCAGTTACTTTCTCCAACGGAGCATTCATATTAGGCGAATGCTTTGGTGATTTTCTGAACACGGACAGTTTGTTTGCACTTAAGATTGGCTTGAGGGCTCTGTAAGACTTTCTTGAGGAGGTACTGCAACCTCTGTGCAGCTGTGTGGTCAGTGCTGAAAGCAGACTCTCTGCCCCTTTCCACTGGCACTTCATCCAGCAGAGGCTTCTTCATAGATGTTTTTACGGTGTTGTGTTCCCTTCTGTTCTGTGAGAATGTTGCAGGTTAACTTTCCCTAAGGATTTCTGTAGTCACAGAGCATCATTCTGTTCCAGTCGATGAAGTGTTTATGGATTCTAGAATCTTCTACCAGCCTTCCAAGAGCTTCTGTGGTGGAGCCCCAAGTGTAATTCCTGGCTTGAGTTACATTTCGGAACACATTAGCTAAGGTCTATAAAGTGCCAGGTGCTGGTGGGTGGGTGGGTGGGTAGGTGGATATATAGATCATAAAGACGTAGCATGGGTTGCTTGTTCTCCAGCGCTATGAGTTCATCTCCTCATTTAGGCAGCAGCAAGCAACATTCCTGCTTACTGTATCTCCTTCAAGAAAAATGCCTTACCCTTTCCACACTGTGAACAGTCTGTGTTGAGTTTCTATAACCAGATCCCAGAGGCTGGGTGTCGGTAAACATGGGCACTTTTCACAGTTATGGAGTCTGGGGGTCCAAGGTCATTGTCTGGTGGGTGGGTGTCTGGTGAGTGTCCCTTCCCGGCTCATGAACAACTGTCTTCTAGTATGTTCTCAAATGTCACACTAGCAGCCAAGATTTCCACACATGAACTTGGTGGGGTACCAACGCTCAGTTTCCAGCAGCCAGCAGGTGTTTCTCTTCATCATGGAAGCGTCTCTGGATACTCTAACTCTTGCTGCTCATTTACTCCAAAATTTCAAAATGACAGTACTCACTTCCACACGCTTGAGAGGCCACTCCGTCATCTTCCTTATTTTATTCTATTTTTAAAATTCATGTCTGTGGGGCTCATATCTCCAATCTGTGTTCTAAATCCCCTCTTTTTTTTTCCCCCTTTGTTTTTCGAGACAGGATTTCTTTGTGTAGTTTTGGTGCCTGTCCTGGATCTCCCTCTGTAGACCAGGCTGGTACCGAACTCACAGAGATCTGCCTGGCTCTGCCTCCCAAGTGCTGGGATTAAAGGTGTGCGCCACTGCTGCCCGGCCTAAATCCCCACTCTTGACTGTGGATGTGAAGTGATTACCAGCTTTCAGCTCTGACGCTGTGACTTCCCTGCTCTGATGGACTGTAACCTGGCATTGTGAGCTGAAATAAACCCCTTTGTCCACTCGGTTTGCTTGTTGTCAGGGTATTTTATTGCAATAACAAAACGAAACCAGGACACCTTCCATTATGTATATTTGTTTACTTTTAGGCTGATTTTACTCTTTTTTTTTTTTTAAATTTTGGAGAACACTAGAGTATGATATGTTTAATTACATTTTTAAATATTATAAAAGTATGGATCAAGCCGGGAGGTGGTGGCGCATGCCTTTAAGCCCAGCACTCGGGAGGCAGAGTCAGGTGGATCTCTGTGAGTTCGAGGCCAGCCTGGTCTACAGAGTGAGATCCAGGAGAGGCACCAAAACTACACAGAGAAACCCTGTCTCGAAAAACAAAACAAAACAAAGTATGGATCAGGATCAAATGCCATGTTAAATGCTTCATCCATGCTGCTGGCTCCACTGGCTGATTGCCACCACTGTCCCTTGCTTTTGGCTTGCCAGGCAATGGATGGATGGTGCTCAGAAAAGGGGGTGACAGAAGAATGGTTATCAAGTAATCTATTTGAAAAGGTGTGGTCAAGGCTAAGAGATAGGGGGAATAGAAGCTTCATGGGGAGCAGCAGACAAGACACTTCCTTGTCACTCACTGGCCTGATGGGACCAGAGAAGCCAGTGACCGACTACCCAGTCAGCAAGACCAGCCATCATGGGAAAGGGCCCTAAACAGGCCACTGGCTTGGCCAAAGGAATACCACCATTGCCAAATGCTGGTCTAACCGGGAAGAGCATGAGAGTTAATACTCTTCCTTCCCTTCCCTTCCCTTCCCT